>JABBOT010000080.1:36087475-36182329 GCA_016165875.1 Acanthopleura granulata | reverse complement strand
TACTTTTCCTTAACAGTTTTAATCCTTCTAGGATAGATGTATATGCTAGGGCATACTTAATGTGGATATAGGGTAAGTGCCCTAAACTTACGTTTCAAGAGTGTATTTACACATGCAAAATAAATGTCATGAAATATTAGTTTTGGCGCTGGGACTGACATTTTTCCAGCTGGATATCACTCTACCTTCCAAACACTTTTCTTCCTCAGCAGAGAATCTGGCAAAACCTGACTACCTCATGAACCAAGTTTTAGGTGATGTGTTGGGTCATGTATACCTAGTGCGACTCAGCTGATAGCTGTACAATGAGTCTTTCCCATGTGTTTGCTGGAGGAATAGACTGACTGCTACAGTGAGCTTACCTGGTGGTCTGCCTGAAAAAAGCCAGAGCATGTAGGACAGGAGAACTTATCAATGCTGAGATTAGCCTTGAGGTCTAGCATCATCTGGAGATTGGTGCTGTCTTTGAACAGCTGGGGAGGTATACTGGACGTCTTGATTTGTGTCATCAAACCCAGAGATACAACCAGCATTACAAAGTACAGGCCTTCGGGAAAAACAAAGAAAATGTTCAAACGTGGAATTTAAACAGATGGTAAACAAACATTATGTATAATTGAAGAGTTTACTCTAGTGCAGTTGTTCATGCGGATTAACAGTGCTAGGAAATTCATTTAATTAGGCACCAATTTTCAAGTAAATATACAATATCACTCGCCAAATCAACAAGTGGATAGGTTGGCCGCTCATCAAGCTAGTCAGCAAAAAAATCCACGTGCCTGTAAGTGAACTTTTGTTGTTGGCCTGGTATTACCTGGCTCTCAATACCTGCATAAGGCCTAGCTGGACTGTCATGCCATGGAAACATTGGAATTTTTTTCTACCAAAATTAAAATGCATGTCACTTTGAATGTCAGGATTTAACACCGACCAGAACAGCTGTTCTGACAATTCTCCACTAGTGCATGATGAAATTTTGGAAGTGGCTGTCTAGCCAGACATACATGTACACCATGTCCAAATGTCTGGTGTCCATCAGGTGGTGCTCTGGTTCTACTGCTCCTAAAAACTTTTATAGACAAACAATCACATGGTCCAAGCCATAACCCGACAGGACAATATTTGCAAGGCGTGTCGGTGTAGGCTCCAGTCAATGAGAAGTCCAGCTGAAGAATTCAGACCTTTGACGGAGGTTATGGCTGAAAGCAGGCCATGAAATTTGGGTGATCATGGTGGTTGATGTAACCAAAAAATCAGTTACGGGTTTTAAGCCTTGAATAGCCAATCGTTTGGTTTCACGACTCGAAAAGAGACCAATCGTTCGTGCAAACTGGTTACGTGAACTTGTGGCTAAGTCAGCTACTGGTTATGAGTTTTTCCTTTTACTTGCTGTATCTCCTTCACAGACTTTCCATTTGCTCAGACTGACAAGTTCAAAGAATACCTGTATCGAGTACAGCTCCCCCTGAATGATGATGTCAGATGATGATCTGGGTCGACACCTTGCCGACAATGATTTAAATCCCTGCCAGATGTTGTTCCCCATGCGATGTTTTGTTAATCAAAAATCATGCAACCAAAGGCCAATCCATGGTAGATTTATCTGAACTGAAAGCTCTGACACATCTACTTTAATTGGCCTCACATTTCCGTTAAACAACACACATGCAGACACAATGGTGTCAAATATCATGCAAAGGCCACACCAACACAATTATGTATACTCCATCAACGTAGATGGACTCAAGAAATCATTTTAAAATTCTGAGATTCATCTCAAGTCCTTTACCCAAACTCTACAAAATCGATGCAGATCTCGGAATCAAAAGTCGATGAAACTGTTCTCCATGAGGTCCATGCTCATGTCACCCAAACTTTTGTGTATTCAAAATCGACAAAAAAGAAAGGTGCTTTTCATGCACCTCTCTGCTGAATTATTCAGATTTAAGTACATGTATAGTATACAGACAATAAGACGTTTTCGATGCCAGAACTCCGTTACGTTTCAGGACCATGAGTAGGTTACAAGACAATTCAAAATGGCTGCCAACAGTGAGCAGTTTGGTACATGTACATTCAAAGCGTTCTAAACTAATGTGACAACAGGACAACTATATCAGTAAAGGTAGTAAATTAAGAAGATGAGATTTGAGATTCAACTGGAAAACAACAAAACCAGAGCCTCTGATGAGATAGCAGCTCTACTGGTTAGGACAAAATTATCACTGTGACTATCAGGTATCATATACAATGGGATTACCACTAAAAACCAGTATGGAAGCAATTTCTGTTGTTTTTCACACTCTGTAATTTGCACCATAACAGCTGTAACAATTTTCTGTTATGTCATCTCCAGGTAAGAGGATAACAGCAGTTTTTCAAACTTTGATTGTATTTTGCGCCAAGAGTATGCATCACAGGAAATAAATAAAATCAGATTTGTGACCAGGAAATTAAACTACATCAGGTAACATATTTAAAATAATTAAATTCAAACTTTTGGTCATGTGACAATTTTGGTAATCAGTGCATTTCCACAGTTTTCAGAATATGAAAACGATTTTTGTACAGTTAATTTTCCCCAAGGTGTTCTACCTGTGTTATAAATTTCAGCTTAATCACATACATTGTACTCGAGAAAATGTCAACACATTCTCTTCATGGAAATGTGGCATCCAAAGTAGGTCAGGTTGAACAATAAACATTGCGGGAAAAAATTTCCATGTAAAAATGATAAGAAATAGACTGGATTTGAACCTCAGGGTGCTAAGATCAGTCTGCAGTGCCTAATAATTTCATCACACTTGAAAAAAAAAAAAGAAAGAATAGACTAGCAGGACTTAACTGGATCTGAACCTATAAAGACTGCTACATGTAGGTACAATGAAAACCCCCTTCAGCACAAGTGGTTTGGGTCAGTCAAAGCCACCCAAGACACTTCTGTCCAGTATTTATAACATGGACAACATGGTCATGCCATTTCATCCTAAGGAGTGTTTTGAAACATGTCAGGGACCTATCTACAGGCAGGCAATGTTAACTGGGGCTATTGTGAAAGTCAGTGAAAAGAAAATAAACAGATACCAGGACTGGGCCATATGTAGGGAGAGACTGTGCCTTAGACCTACTAATCCCTGCACCAACACCATCTGGTCAGCTAAACCATAGTAAAGGCTTTGATGAAGTGTTGCAGAAAGCTCCTATGTTCTTTAAATGTGAGAATTTTGACAAATTTTTGTTGGTTTCTTAATAAAAACTTGAAAACTGTACAATGCATGAAAATAATTCTTGCAGATTTGTAATCCAGACATCATGGAGCACCAGACAGTGTGTCATTTTGAGCTATATTTGGATGTGACGTAATTTTTACCTAACTTAAAAGGTCAATTACAGACAACCAATCATCGAAATGGAAGATCGATACTATGACTATGTAATCTAAACTTTAACCAAGTTTCACTGAAATCATACAAAAACTGTAAGAACAGTTGTGTTTTTTTATGGAAATGTTAACATGGACAGACTGATAAACAGATGGAAAATCCATACTACTAATTACGTATCCTGATGTAGTCTACACCTGAACTACGTTTTGTTTATTTTGAAAATATTCAGATATTCTGGATAAATGGACAGACAGACGAACAGCTGATAATTGAAATGGAAAACTGATACTACGAATTATGTATCTTCATGTCTTCTACACTTGACTAAAATTTTGTTCAAATGCGACAAAAACTGCAGGACGGGTAGTTACTGGTATCTCTGCTGGTCTTCGACCAGTGAGGTGCCATCTAGATGTAGGTCAGTGAGGCTATTTCAGAGGCCGGGCAGCCTGAAGTGGTTGAAACCCTGTGTTTGTGGTGACGTTGCTGGGGACAGATTGGTGTAACTGATTTATCAGTCTGCACAATTACACTCCACGTAACCGACGTGCGAACGTGGCCTGTGAAAGTTACACCAAAATCCTTCAATTCGCAGACAACACCAGGCCATACATCTTCTGAATGAAAGATGCCTCATTCTTACTACAGGTAAGCATGCTAAGTAACCAATTAAAACTTAGTTTACCAGCCACAATCCATCGTGCTCGAATGACTGGAGCAGTCACAAATCTGCATAACCCTTGCTGTAAGATGTGACCCAGGTCAAAGACTTGTCTGCCCTTCTTTTTGATTTGTGTGGAGGAAGTGAGGTTCCTGAATGTGGGGTCTGTGCTGCTGATGTACGGCACTAAAAGCGGTTCATCATTCTGGCTCAGGTCCGCAACTGTTAACAACAGAGGGTTTTAATTACGAGAGATACTATACACCCGAAACACTCGAGTTTAAAATGAAACCCACAACATACATGTATAAAAATTTTGTAAAAAAGATTTATAATGAAATCCAAATATTAGGGAGAGAGTCAAAAAATCATCTTACACTTACCTTGCAACATCCCATTTTATTTTCGTCTGGGCGCCTCCATGGTTCATGCATACAACCAGCATTAACTGTCCAATTCAAAACCCATTTTAATCCAACTAAAATCATTCATTTTAATTGTGAACCTTCCTGTCTGTGTCTGTGTCGGGGGCCTCCATGGCTCAGTCGGTTAGCGCACTAGCGCAGCACAATGACCCAGAAGCCTCCCACCAATGCAGTTGCAGTAAGTTCAAGTCCAGCTCATGCTGGCTTCCTGTCTGGCCGATGTGGGAAGATCTACCAGCAACCTGTGGATGGTCGTGGGCTTCACCTGGACTCTGCCCGGTTTCTTCTCACCATAATGCTGGCCGTCGTTGTATAAGTGAAATATTCTTGAGAACGGCGTACAACACCAATGAAATAAATAAATTTTAGTTTGTTGCTTTTAGAAATTTAAAAGCAATACACATATCTCCAACCATTCCACTAAAATTAACAGTGCTTTAAATGTATGACAGTTGATAAATAAATCTTTGAGCCGAATTGAGAAGGCAAAATAATATAACAAAAACGCTAACATTACCAGCAGGGCCCTCATCGTCTAGCTGTAACAAAGGGACATCATCCTCCTGGTTATTCACCAGGTGGGTGGATCCTCCTGATGCTGGATTCTCCGTTAAAATCTGATCCGACCCAGACTTGTAGTACACATGTACAGTGTTCACATCCTTCCGCAAAACCAACTTGTAAAATCTGAGAGAATAAAACACTGTGTTGTTACTCACAGATGGTCACGCATATGCCTTTTTCCTTACTCATGCATACATGTATTTCAATTGCATACACCGACATACTGCAATTCCATTACACATACATATTCTAAATGCACTTCATAATCAAACAGATTTAAATCCTATTTACAAAAGTATTTTCTGTTGTCACATGCAGATATATATTTACATTCCATACTTACACATATTTCAAAGACCTAAAGCAGAGGCCTTCCAGCCAGGCAAAGAGGATATACCAGAAATACAAGACTGGAGGGAGTAGAAGAATAACACAGAGCCAGCAGCAGGCCACGATGAGAGCCATGAACAGGCCAAACTCATGGAGAGCTGGAATCTGAAGAAGTAAACAGCATCAATGGTGGGCCAACAAAGTAATACTACAGTCTAGGGTCTTGCCTCAATCATTTTGCATACAAAAGTTCAATGATAAGCATGATTAATATGGCTTTTTAACTTGATTTTGGGTGTCACAAAAAGAATGATTTTATCTGTTTACACAGATTAATGCCCTCAGAATATGCTTGAATAAACATCTTGCAAACAGGCCAAAGGGTTGAAATATAACCGTAATGGTGAACCAACAGTGCAACCATACAGTGCACAGTGCTAATGCTGGACCAACCCAGCCATACTAAGTTCAAAGTATTACACATGATTCAATACAGTAACAACAGAGTATACAGAATGAATGCCAGAAAAACTTAGCATACAGAATTAATTATAGATCAACACAGCATACAGCCCTGATGAAGGATGAGCACAATGTACAGCATTAATGGTGGACCAACATGTATTATAGAGCACCCTCCTGGATGGTGACACTGATAGTCCACCAGCACTTGTGGAAAAAAACTGGGGAGACCCAAAAGATACCACCGTACATGGCCAGGTAACTGACAAACCCCTCAACGTAGGGTCCAGCCTTGACATAGGGTTCCGCTTTGTAAGGTGGCTGACAAGCCCCACGAAGTAGGGTCATGCCTTGTCAGGTAGGTGACAGCCCCCCTCTCCTCCGGAACAGGCCTTGATGTAGGGTCTCACATTGTCAGGTAGCTGAAAAAACCCCTGACTTAGGGCCCGGCCTTGTCAGGTGGCTGACAACATTCCCCCCCCCCCTCCTAAATTGACATAGGGTTCCACCTTATCAGGTATCTGACACCCCCTCAAACACAGGCCTTGATGTTGGGTTCAGCCTTGTCAGGTAGCTGACAAATCCCCCAAATTAGGGGGACTTCTCAGGTAGATGACAGCCACCTCTTCCCCCTCCGACACAGGCCTTCATGTAGGGTGTCACCTTGTCAGGTAGCTGACACCCACCCCCCAACCCCCTCAAACACAGGCCTTGATGTTGGATTCAGCCTTGTCAGGTAGCTGACAAATCCCCCAAATTAGGGTCCTGCCTTCTCAGGTAGATGACAGGCCTTCATGTAGGGTGTCACCTTGTCAGGTAGGTGACAGCCCCCCTCTCCTCCGGAACAGGCCTTGATGTAGGGTTTCACATTGCTGACAAACCCCCCAGACATAGGATCCTGCCGTGTTATGTAGCTGAGCCCCTCCCGCCCTCCGACGGCATAGGGACTTCTCTTGTCAGGTAGCTGACAAACCCCCCAGACATAGGGTCCTGCCGTGTTATGTAGCTGAGCCCCTCCCGCCCTCCGACGGCATAGGGACTTCTCTTGTCAGGTAGCTGACAAACCCCCCAGACATAGGGTCCTGCCGTGTTATGTAGCTGAGCCCCTCCCGCCCTCCGACGGCATAGGGACTTCTCTTGTCAGGTAGCTGACAAACCCCCCAGACATAGGGTCCTGCCGTGTTATGTAGCTGAGCCCCTCCCGCCCTCCGACGGCATAGGGACTTCTCTTGTCAGGTAGCTGACAAACCCCCCAGACATAGGGTCCTGCCGTGTTATGTAGCTGAGCCCCTCCCGCCCTCCGACGACATAGGGACTTCTCTTGTCAGGTAGCTGACAAACCCCCTGACGTAGGGTTCCAACCTCGTCAGGTAGCTGACGTCCTAATGACCATGGCCAAGGGTTAGTCTTCTTCCACAAGAACAAAAAATGCCTTTTAAACTCACCACTGATGCAATATTTGCAGCAAATGCCGCTGCTGTTGTGAAGGAGGTAAAAAAAGTGGCTTTTCCAGCTGTTATGACAGTGTAGAGTAGTCTACCCTTTATTTTATCCATGTGTTCTGCCTGGCGAAATGTGTTCACAAACACAAAAACATCATCAACACCTAGAAGAAAAGAAAAAATCATAACATAACATCAATAAGTTTACAGCAAACACCAGTATCTCTCCATGTGCCCATTCGTTTTAGAGGTAGAAACATACAATCCCAAAAGCCTTTCAAATTCTAACTTGTTTGAGTTATCAAGCTTCCTGGACATAAGATTATATATGAACATCAGGTCAAACACACAGAAGAAAAAAAAACCCATATACAGTTACTGTCAAGGTATGAATTAGGTTACAATTAATCTGGTTTTAGCACTGATCAAGGTAACTCCATTACCGTGTTTTTAATTACATGTACTTACTTCCTGACTGCCTTAATATAAAATGCTTGCAAATCACCATTCTCACCTATTCCAATGACAACAAAGGCTGCTGCTCCATTGAGAATCCCCAGAGCCTGGATATTGAAGGCCACTCTGTAGAGGAAAATGGCTATGGGAAAACTAAGCCCTATTGAAACCAGAGCCCAAAACGTTAACCACAGAGAAAATGAGGTCAGGACAAAGATGAAGAGACCAATGAAAATGAGTGCAAATCGGGCCAGCCAGAGGTCACTCCAAAAGGTCGTCTCTACCTCGTAATCAAACATCTCATTGCCACCGTAGAGCACCTTGACTTTACTGAAATATTGAGAAAAACAATTTCATGTGAAAATACATTTGCTGCCACTCTAAATTTTCTCCACATTAACATGTCTATTTTACATACAGTATAGGCAAACATTCATGGCTTTAATGCCATCATATAAGTAAAAGATTCTTAAAGTGAAAGACAGCGCATGTTCAAAGTTAAGTTTGCCAAAAACCTTGGACAATATTATGTTTAATCCCGTGAAGAATTTTTTCTAACAGCTACTACGATAGTGGAAATTGACATTTGACTGTGCAGCTAGCTTGAAACCTAGACATTCTGTGGGAATGTGATGTAATTGTATACATATATATATATCCCTGTTTGTTTTCTTGGCTTCAGATACATGTACAACTTAACTTTCCACATTATTCTGGTCTTATCATAATAGTATTTCCTGATACAAGACCGCCCATACGCTACATGAATTAACATAATTATGGTGCTGTCTCGATGGAATGAGGTGAGGGTGGCACCAGACAGGGCACAGCATATAACACCTAGATGAATTCACCAACAATTGGAATATGTGGAGTTTCATGTGAAGGACTACAAGTACCTATAATGCTACAATAATTCTACAGCCTTAGGCAACACTATCTCAGGCATATTTTTATTTATCAAAAAGAAAAAAAAAATATGACATAGTAATCAAGACCACGCCAGCTGTTAACACCAAAAAATTAATCCTGATTGAAGTACAGCATTTTTTTTGGGATCTAAGAACAATGAAGACAGGAAGGCCAGAGGTGCTTAAGTACATGTACATGTACTGCTAGACTCAGAATGTTACTTGTATAAACACACTGCTTTATACAACATGTGCATACCAGAATATATGTATATGAAACGAAATTAGTTAGCCCAATCCAGTCAACTGAAACTGGTATTTTTTTCATGTTATCAATACACACAGTGTCTATGTGCATGTACACATCATGGTACTGATTGCTGTAAACAGAAAACCTTCGTGGTGCGGAATATTGTTGTACATGGTTATAAGTCCATGTTCCTAAGCTCAAGTTTGTTGACATTGTATACTCAATTCTGTCAGAAGACTGTCACCAACTACAACAAGCGTACTGTACATAGGTTGGTGACATCAGACAAACATGCATACTGGAAAAAAACATGAATACTCCAACCAGGATAGATTTTTTTACGTATCAAACTATTTCGGTTCTTTGGTTTTTCAGTATCTGAGAGTTTGTTACCTGAATTACAGGTACAGCATGTGCATATATTAGATTAGGTTTCCTATCAGGTGAATTTTAACATTTTGGTCACAAATGTAGCAATCAATGACATAAATTCTGTGGTGCAAACTTCACCTGAGTATAATATATGTATACATGTATTATGACATACAAAATGGCAATAAAACAGCAATAAAAACTGTTACCCCACCTGGTAGAAGATGCTGACAGTGTATTGATGTAAGATACAATGAAGTCCTTGAATGCTTTCTCCTGACTGTCTTTTCGATCCACAGAGCTTTGGTAACCTGAAATTAATGGGCATTTACACCTAAAGAAACCTGAAGGTGGATAAAGGCATCAAGAAAATCATCTCAATAACTTCATGAAATGTTAAACTAGAGTAATCAATCATCTGCACCAAATTACAAGAGATTTTACGACTTACAATAAACTAATATGGTCTGGTGTGAGTTTTCATCTGTTAATCACTATATATGGTCTGGTGTGAGTTTTCATCTGTTAATCACCTTTCTGTGCTGTATGGTGTTTACCGACACTGGTAGTTAGGGTCAACTCATCCACAAATTTAAAGGTAATTTTTCAGCCTATAAGCCTGTGATGCATCAGAACAACCTTGTAGTACATATTTTAACTCATGTTCACTGAATTATTTGTTTTATTTTCATGTTATCCAAATAAGTACATGTATCTTACCACACATAATCTTGTCGTGAATGGCCTCATCAGGTTAGAATGGCTACACGATCATGTATTTCTATATAAAACTCAAGATCAGGGAGTACAACTGTATTGCCCGAAGGGCACTGTAATTCTTCAATCTCTTCACATGATTGCAAGATGTTTAAAATTCAAGCACATTCTCCATGATCAATCTAAAAAGGTGCATACAAGGCAGAATGCTATAAAATATGGGAGAAGGAAAGAAAACCACTGAACATCTTACATGTTCTTTTTTTTTTCCTCTTTTTTTTTTTTTTGGTGCCTACATGAATTTAGATGTATCTTGAAAAACTAGATTACAGTAAAGGTTTTCTGTGAATGAGCCACCCCCAGGACATGTATCTACGGTGTCAGTCCAGCTTTGAAACCAGAGTACATGTACATGTTGTACAATGTAATTGCTAAGACATGCAAACTGCATATATACATGTACATTCAGTCGCATGGCTTTATGTACAAACAAATAGGAAAAGTTGAGTAAACGGCTTCTTTTCATACTTGGATGTGAAGAGAGACCAACCTACCCACTGTTGGAAGACAGAATTCAATGGAGCAAATCCACACAGAGTAGAAGTCAACATGGTATTAATAATACTGATTTACATGTACAGGCACTTCCTGGATGAAATATACATCCAAATATACATCCAAATTGGCACTGATATGTTCTGAACCTACATGCAATGTAGCCGCACTAGTCTAATTTCGAGTTGCTGAAGGCGTATCAACATACCTTTAAGTGGTGTTCCAAACAGGACCTCTGTTCGCAGAAGCTTACTTTTGTGGTAAGTATTGTTAATGGTCTCATCCACAAAGTAGTAGAACTCCTTATGGCTCATGGCCTTGTTCAGAGCACTGTTGACATTCACCATGTTGGATCCTCGGCCATCGTACACTACTCTGCCATCAGGTAGCACCGACGGGTAGAAATACGTCAGCAGAGAGTTCAGCGGAGCACACCCTTGATAACGGCCTTCACCAACTTGTCCTACACCTGGAGAGTTTTTCCAGCAATAGTTACCATACTCTGGATGGTTGATGATTTGGTGTTCGACTCTGTGAACAGTTTCTAGCCTTTCCGGGGTGAACATATTAGGTTCGTCGCCCCCGACTGCCATGAATATGACCTGTAGTTTCCAGTGTACACAAGTCTGTGTGACCAGGCACACTCTGAACAAACTACGCCGAACCAATCTGTGAACAGCATCAGAAAAGCTATCGTCAGAGCTTTGCTCAAAGTCACTAAAATGCGTCTTGAAAAACATATCACCAGGGCCACTGCCCCCAGAATCGCGCTTGTCTCGCAGCGCAGTCGCAGGCCTGTCTCCAATTTTCTCAGCCTCTATATGGATGCTTCTTCGCTTCGGTCTATGACTATACATTCGTGCATACTTGGCCTCATTCAGAGCATGATAACCTCTTGACGCCTTATGGTTTGGAATGGAGAAAGCATCGACCGACTTGTCAATCACTGGGGCAGGTTTATATATGAAGACGCTGTATGCCCCGAGGACAAGAGATATGGAGCTGACAGACAGGAGCATGAACACACATGTTATCACAAGACACATCGTTGTCCCTCTACCATCGTGTTTGGCAAGCTGACAAGGCGTCAGGACCCCGTCTCTTAAGGGGGTGTCAAGGCAAGAACTTGCTTCATCGTTCCTGGAAAGTTGCTCAGAAAATGGGGATGTGTCAGAAGGACGGTCGTCGTCAGTTTCATCAAATACAGAAGTGGAGTGTTCTTCAGGTCGGAGTTCAACACCCTGTCCAAGCCTGTCATAACGAGGCTCATGTCTCCCCATGGTCCACATACTAGGCATGGTTACTTCTTACACTCTCTTCATTTCAGCTGTCAAAAAATAAACAGAGAAGCACAGGAATTTATTTTATGTTTCTTGTTTCCATATATACATGTACATAAAACACATTAGAATCAAGTCTAAAGCCTACAACCCATTACTATAATGGAAGTACATGTGGCTACATGCGTTCACATTTGTATTTTAAATAAAATTTGAAAACTAAAGTCATAAATTTACTGGCATATACTGCACCAAGTCATTCAATTGACTGGCACATATAACTGTCGCTTGTGAAGTTATAGGGCACAGCAATTTACATCCCGGTAAATAAAATCAGTCTGAACTCAAGACACTATAGTGTATTTAACAATGCAACACTATGTACCAGGAGTATCTATAAATACTTTACTACTTAGATACCCTTACACCTATACACATGTACATGTATGTATAACTTCTTAACAAATGCAACAGTGCACATTTATTTAACCCAAATGACAGAAGTAAAGAAATGACATTTGAAAGAAAATCTACAAGAATATAAACCACTCGAACAATGCAACAAGGAAGCTGCTAAGTTATTCATGCATTAACGCATGTAACAGAATATCTTATGTTTTGTAACATGCTTCGCCATTTTAAAACATACATTCATCCATTGAGTTACATGTAGCTATAGGACATACAAACTGTTTACATTGTGCTTATCTGTGCTACCAAACTGTTTGTCATGATATATATGTACATAGCTTGCCCTTGCATTAATACAATACCTTGAACATTGAAAAAACATGTTCATATGTTTACATGTATATCCTGAACTGGTCCTTAGCATGTCGGACATACAAGTACATATTTAACTGCTATCCAACAGGAAACTCTTAATAACACATATAATAACATACACTGGATGAGAATCATGTCTAATCGCTTTGCCAACTGTTTCTCTGCCATTTTTCAAATTTCTCTCCACAAACATGACAAAAGAAGTATGAATTGAATATTGCGTCCTCCTGTCTGTGACGTTCATGGTGTACATTACAGTGCTTCCTCATTAATGAGAATGGTGAATTGCCACAACACTTACAAGGAGCTATCATTCAGAAACACTGAATGTTTCTGCTCTATTACATGACAATCATGTGTTTGCGTCTCATAAAAACCCTTTAAATAAGAGCACATTCTGAGCAGATTTACCTTCCTAGTCAGAGTGAATTAACCATGATCTGTCTGTCTCTTTCATGAATTGAAAACAACTAAGTCGCCAGGAAAAGAAGACAAAATATTTTTATAGGCGACCCCCCCTCTCCAATAGACATGTACTCGGAATGAAAAAACATAACATAAGAATGTTTCTCACAAATATCAGTCCATTGTGTTATCTATTCATTGTTTTGGCATATTATGGAAACTCTTTTTTCCTTACTGTTGAGAAGTCCCAACTCCATGGCCTTGTTCGTCATAAGCTTTTCGTGCTTGGACGCTTTATCTATTAAACACTGCCAAGAGGATGTAATCCTAGATGTGTGGTAACATAAGACAGACCAGATTTTACAACAAAGCGGTGGAGTAGTCTGTCTTCTATCATTGTCTATGCCATATTGGTGGAAAGCAGGTGACCTTACACAAGCTTCAGGTAATACTACCCACTGAAGTCAAGAACCCAAGAACAGTGGAAACAAGGGAAATTAAACTGTCCAGCCCAAGGCTGAAATTGAATCAACATCTCAAATAGGCTATGATTCGAAAGAAAGCAAAGATTTTCTCTGAGGTCTTAGTGCAATGAAGACTATACCTAAAATAACTATACCTACCTGTCTTCGGTAATTGTTGTTCAACAGCCTAATCTCATCTGACTTAATTTTCTAGTACCAGGGTAGTGGTATAAATAGTAACAGCAGAATGAAAATACCCAACCTTAGTGTCTTGTACTGAAGGGCAACTGAACTATGAAGTGAAGTAGGCCTACATTCATGACAGCCTTATATCGCTATTATATGATTCACTCATCTGTGAAAAGTCATCTGGTCATCATCGGGAGAAACAGTACAGCATACCTACATCATTATGTACAGTTGTATGAACCAGAGATCATCTCAAGGATAGTTAATCATAATAAACTGCCTTTTCTTTTTTATTATGGTACAGAGAATGTAACATTTTTGATGTATTTCTATTATACAAAACAGACAACAGTTTTATCTAGCATTAAATAGCAAGCCTTCACAAGCATCATCCATCAGCAGACCACTAAATGTACATGCCATATATACATGTAGTAGTCTTACTACACACAGGTTCTCAGTGTGTCCTTCAAATCAATTTTTCCCACCAATAAGTGAGCCAATATTAGATGGAATCAAACTGAGATCTTATCTATCTTATAAATCTTAAGATATGAATTCTTTCCATACTGGAAGTATTTTTTGTTGAAATAAATAAATTTAATTAACACTTTTGTCAGTCTAAAATCACTGGAAACCTCTACTTCTGATTGCATTTTTCCAAGGCATGACAAGAGGACTCCACAAAACATTTGTGATATGAGCCGGTACTGGTATGGCAAACTTTACCCATATATTAACAAATAACAAACACCTAAACAAACAGCTTTGGCCCTGACACTGTCCACAACCCTCCAAATCACAGATTAAACTGAATTATCAGCCTTTACAGACTATTACTATGAATTAATGGTGCACACACTATTACATGCTGAATATGGTACATGTACAGGTTACATCAATAGGCCTATATTTCACAGCAACATCTGACATTCCCATCAAGTACAAAATATACACTTTTACCTTCCACTCTCTAGCACTATCAATTCCTCAAAATGACAGTCACTGTCAGTGTGAGACTCACTGTAAGCACATGCCTGAGTGATAAGTAAGGGTTATCACCTGAGCTGAAGGTGATTGATTGCAGTTACTCAACTGGTCAGCTGGTATATAATATACTGAGGGGCGTTAGCCCAGAGTGTTACTATCTAGCCACTGACCCTGTGAATAATTTCAGTGATTAAAAGTGAAGGTGATAACCCACTTACATAATGGCTCTTTTGTTCATCCGTCTTTTGATCATCAGTCATTATGTATCATCAAGTTTTGAGGGACCACAGCCTCTGATACTCACTAGGTGTACTCTCAATTTGTTCTGGAGAATATTTTGTCAGACATATATTGCAAACTACATGTAACTCCAAGTAAGCTGACTTCGTGCTGAAGGCACCAGCAGTCCATCTGCAGGCGCTTGTTACCAGTGATGATAGTGACGAACAGTTTCTAAGCCAAGTTATGAAACGGTTTGAAGACTTGTAGGGTGTCCAATCCATGTAAGCAGAAATTACGCATTCAAACAAGATTTACATCAGAGAGGCTCGGTCATCATGTGTCATGTGTTTAGTTTGAGAAAATTCATGTTGAAAAGCGAGACTTTGCATAAACTGTAACCCACTAGTGAGACTACAATTTGTTTTTGACACATGATACATTTGGCCCAATAACCTGTAAGTAGTCTTTTCTTATGATTTAATTACAAAAGCAAACAGCATCATTGTACTGGAGTGGTGTGGATACTCACAACCCTGATGTATCAATGCATAGGACAGAGTAAGTTGTCATGGGGTTTAGGTCAAACTGTAGCATGTTGGTACATGGAGAACATGATCTGTTGCTGTGTTTGTAAAGTGCTAAAAATTTTATCGAGATAGCCAGAAGGTTATTTTGAGACAGTCACTGTTGTTTTAGGTCATCTGTAACTCTGAAGCCAGGACTATGCGACAGCGACGTGCTCTGACCACACTGAGTGCTGATGACGGGTGAATAACTCTCTTACACACAGATGTATGAGGGACTTATACACCTCTTATGGGCACATGTGGTCAGAGAAACAAGGCAACAAAGACTCGCGGACAACAAAAGAGCCAGTATGTAATAAGAGTTACATACAGTTGAAAATGCTGTAGGCTACATACCTGTATGTAATGTAATTCTGTTCTCGGTCGTTAACCACTCCAAAATATCTGCCCAAAAAGATAACATACCTCAACTTCAACACACTAAATCACTCTTATGCTGCTCAATCCTTTTCAAACACAAGTGAAACGAACAATCGGCCATTCAGAGAGTTCAGGAAGCTGACGAGCCGGGCATTTCCGTCTTTTTCGCCATCTCAACTGTCATCAGCTGTGAAACAGCGCACCAAGACGGGACTACGTGCACTCGACGAGTTAATCAACGTCCGATATTTCCTCGGCTTTTTGAAGTAACAAAGCCAGGTTCACGTAGTGAACTATCGTGCTTATGGGATCAATAAACCGTTCACTTACCATCATTTCCTTCAGACACCCTTGATTTTAAGGACTAACAGTAACACGAGAGTCAGCCTTTCTTCATCGTCGCCATTGTATACAAAGGTGTCACGTGACTGTCATTTTTTTGTCTATGCTGTTAACGCCAAAGGGAAAGAACTCTTGAAATTTTATTTTCGGAACCATGCTGACGATAATTTTCTTTCTCTTTTCGCCTGGTGTCCGAAGACAGACCTGAACCCTATAAGCTCATGATAAGCTATCCTTACCGGTCTTGGTCCAAAAATAGATATAAGGGCATGTATCACTAGGCTTTCTTTGTCTTTTCATTATTCATTTTCTCCTTCGTTCTGATCGTACAGCACCTGAGATGGCCTCTGTCATCTAGTTTAAAAATTACAAAGATTAAGGATGCTAGAACCCATCAAGTGTAAAATCTGGCCAAAAATCCTTTTATTTCATATTTTAATTCTCCATTTTCTTGTCTTTCACCTCAGGTAAAGATGAAAATCAAAATAGAATTTGAAATACCATGAATTTGACAAAAAGTATAAGTTGTTGTTAACTGAAGCAGTTGTGTTTTCTTAGAACTTTCACCCGGATGAGGGGGATTAACTCGGGGGGGGGGGCGTTACCTGCTGGGAATAGACATGCCTCTGCTAATTATGTATGGCCTCTGCTAACACTTGCGTAGGATAAACTCTGCACTACTATCTGTGCAGAATTCTACCCAAGCAGCCATCATGGACTTTGCACAGGAGTTAACAATAAGAACAGCCCTGCAGATCAACGGGCCCGGTGACATCAGGGAAGGGGTTTATAAACAAATCACAGAAGGATTTGCTCTGAGCTGTCAAGATAAAAAAGGCAGTTTACGCTGATATGCAACATTATAAGTTTAACATTTTTGCATAAGTAAGTTAATATATTTTCACATTTTAACTGGAGACTGGACAATTCTTGATCAAAATTGAAATTGCAAACGAATTATTGACGAATTTTTTCACCTACAATGCTCCTCGAGCAATTTTTAGACTGTTGTGTGGTGGAATACTTTTCTCTCTCTCTTATTTCTCAACATAAAGCTTTGGAATTTAGCACACATATGCGGTTATATGCTAAAGCTAAAATACTGTCCCACAAATTATTCATATCTTTCCCAGTTTTATAAATCAAGAAGAATATCAATGTTTCCAAAATGATCACTCAAACAATCTCTTGGACCCCTTTTTATACTTTTAGTAGTAAACTATGCACATGGTTAAGAAAACTGGCTCTGGTTTTTCAACATTTTTCTGTTTATTTTCATTAATACGAAAGTTAGATAAATTTCGAAAGTATTTTTGAAATCCGCAGTCTTTTAGCTTTCAGAATTTATACATATGAATTTGTGCGCCTTTGAGTACGCAAACCGTTCCCCCCAAGTGTAGAGCCTCAAGCAGAAGTGTGTGACGTCACGGGAGTCTAGACGACAGCTAAAGCTTCCAAAATGGCGGATATGTGTTATGTGAGGTGACGTTCATTCACAAAGTAAGTTTCAGACGACTAAAACATCATGCCAACAAAAAAGAAAGTCACCAAAAATTCAAAGAAATCTACGAAGACACAAGCGTCAGTTGTACCGCCAGACCCACTCAAACCCGAGTATGTTTCGCCGCCTCCGAAGCCGGGAGAGCAGGTGCGTGTGTGTATGTTGAGTTGGAACTACATGTAAGTGGGTCACTTTCGCTGAGACTGAGAGTATCACTGTGAGCTATTTATAATGTCACTTTGAGCCTTGATGAGTTTATTTGATTGTTACTGCCTTTTGTCACGTGACAACAGCTGGCGAGTTGAGAAGGATCAAAATTTAACCCAGGCGACATAGGTCTTCTTTTTTTTCCTTTTTTTCTTTTTTTTGGCCGTATAAAATGAAAAATGAAGCTTTTAGACTAGAAATTTTTCTGGAAAGGTAATCGGAATTTGTCTAGCCTTCAATTATGACAGCTTCAGGGACCTACAGTTCATTAAACTTTAGAAATTGACAAAAATCAGCACTTCGTTTATTTAACCCAATGTTTTTTTTATCACTGCCGCTCCTTGCGACGTACCTGGGTGCTCGAAACTACGAATCTCAGATTTTTCCTGTCACAGTAATGGCAGCCATTTTCCAAGATGGCTGCCAACAGTACGTATGGCCATTTTGTAAATGGTTTGCATGCCGCTGTGTTTAATAAAATTCATCTGGCTTTGGTGCAGTACATGCAAATTACATAGTGATGGGAAACTAAGACATCAAGGCCACATTGTTTATTTTGAGTTCGACTGTCATGTTGAAAAATGTCCGTCATATTCAAAATGTTTACAGTTACGGTAGCACAGCTAGTTGGTGGCCTACGTACGTTACTGTAACGCCCAACATCGGTAAGATAGAAGTCCACGGTGACAATTTCACTACAAATAACAGCTCGAATCCTACTTTACATTTGGTGTTAGCTGATTCCGTGACTCAACTGGATTGCTTTATTTATTTATTTCATTGGCGTTTTATGCCGTACTGAAGAATATTTCACTTATACAACGGCAGCCAGCATTATGGTGGGTGGAAACCGGTCAGAGCCTGGGGAAACCCACGACCATCCGCAGGTTGCTGGCAGACCTTCCCACGTACGGCCGGAGAGGAAGCAAGCATGAGCTGGACTTGAATTCACAGTGACTGCATTGATTGGAGGCTTAGCGTCATTGCGCTGCAACAGCGCGCTAACCGACTGAGCCACGGAGGCCCCCCAGTTGGTTTGTAAAAATGCCAAACACAGCACCGGTAAACCATCTTTTAACAATAATCCAGCTGGTTAAACTTTTGAGCCGAGCTTTTGGAGCCAACGTTCACCATGTCTTGAATTCAGACTTCTGGCAGGCGATGGTCCGTGAAAATTTTATCACACCCTACACATACTCATGTGCTGTTCAGAGTAGGGCTATGTGTAGGGTGGAACCTAAAATTTTCGTGCCCCATTGCCTGCCAGAAGTTTGGATTCAAGACACGGCGGACGTTGGCTAGAAAGGCCCAGTTCAAAAGTTTAAATGGCTGGATTGCTGTTGAGAGATGATTTACCAGTACTGTGTTTGGCATTTTTACGTTCAAGTTGACTCAAGGAATCGTTTCATACCAAATGTAAGGTAGGGTATGAGCTGTTATTTGTAGTGCAACTTTCACCGTGGGCATGTATGGGACTAGGGTAACGTACGCAGGTGACCAGCTAGCTGTGCCACCATTGAGGTCACAAGTTGGCATAAATGTGCAAGTTCATCTTTAATGCCCCCCCCCCCTCCACTTCCGATGAAATTTCCTTAATTAGTGAATATAATAAGAACTATAATGCTGCTGTTATTGTTGTGCTTAAGATCTTGGAGTTGAAGAATTAATGTCTCATCGAGGTCAGTTGGCCATTATAACCGTGTTGGCGGACCTGTTCGTGGCTCTAACTCATCTCTGAGCTATCGATATAGGTAGATGGTACATGTATTTGGATGCAGGATGGCTGGCTTGACTGGCGACTTAGATGGCCCAACGGTTGTCACCACGGTAACACAGACAACATAGTATCCAGATGAATAGAGGACATTGGTTCCATGAAAGCAGCAGCGATCTTCTTGTACTGGGCCATAACACAATACAAATGCCAACCCTGTGCGTCAGAATTTACATATGTTGTAGTCGTAACCTCAACCTAGCATCTTGACAATTTGGAGTGAAGTGCTGCTTTACTGGCCCAAGATTTCATTGTTTTGCCGTTGTGTGAAAGAGGCAAGAGAACTGCATTTGAGGCCTGGAACACAGGAGGATATCACCACAGCCAAGTATTATGTGTCTTTTTGGGGTCTGGAAGCCAAGTGGACATAGTCCTGTGAGGGCATTTCTGAGGTCAAATTTTTCGCAGATATACCAAAGTAGTTGAAGTTTTAGTGTGTACTAGCGCAATCTGAAAGGTTTTCTTCTATTTGAGCAGGTATGCTGCATTGCAGCATTGCCATTGTATAGCACAACATAACTAACTTGTGAAATATGGCTCAGATCTTTTCGTGACAATAACATTGGTGTGTTGTTTGCAGGCATTCCTTTGCTCCATGATACAATGTGTTGGAAATTCCAGTGATTCAGTCAGGCAAACAATGAAAAGAATGTTTGTTGCGGGCAACACGACTCATTCGCTAAATTTGAGACACAAACTCTGAGAACATTTTGGACAAAAATGAAAACTCCAGGAAACGCTTTGAAAATTCTAATTCTGCATTCTGTTAAAATGTGAGAAATTCAATTCTTGGAACTAACCTCTCAAAACAAATTATTAAAGTTAGTTGGCTGATTGATTGTTGTCACCACATTATACACGGCCCAATTTCCCATACCCAGCCACAAATACACATGTTACTTTAGCTCTAACAACAAACTGGGTCATTATATATGGCACCTGGGTCATGTCTTACCTTGCAGTGTAAAATCACTCAACTGAAAAAAGGCAATGGTTAAAACAAAGTTAAGCTTTGTGAAAGTGACATCACACATAGTGCTGATTGTAATCCTCACATTCCTCCTGTTGGAAAGTCAGAAATGTAGCATTTATAATATGACAGGGTTGACAAAGCACAGAGTCGTAAGGATTTTCAATGAGAAGAGAATTTAGAAGTAGAATTTATTTAGCTGGGAAAAAAGCGAGACACAAATTTGTCCAGAATTATGGTTTGAATGGCATATAAAGAGCATAACTTTGAGTGTTCAGGCTTGAAGCAAAGTAAAGTACATTTCTACTGCTGTGTTTTATTTCTTTCGGATAAACATGGCCATTTTGAAGATAGTTTAAAGTATAACATGAACGCACGATATGAATAGGACAAAAAGTTGATTTTAAACTGAGATGGTTAAGATAAAAAAGTGTTTGCTTTTTGTTTTCTTAGGTAAAATGAAGTAGAAAATGACTATGTAATGTATAAACCATTGGATTATATTAAAGGTATTACAGTTTTGTAAGAAAATATCTTTAAAAAGAATATTTATTATTTTAAAGCTATTATACAGTGTGCTCAGGAATATTTCACTTACAGACGAAGGCCAGCATTAATTAATTGTGGAAAGACACAGGACATAGCTCAGAGGAAACCCACAGCCATTCGGAGATTGTAGGCAAACTTTATTGCTTCTGACTGGATAGGAAGTAGGTCTATGTCTGTCAGAGCTGGACATGAACTCACAGCATTCACACTGATGAGAGGCTCCTGGGTCATTGTGAAATGCGAATATTCATCATGATTTAAAAATTGGATAAGTAAATGCAAGATAAAGTCTTACTTTAAAATTAAGATTTGATCAATACATAGTTAGTAACTTTTCTTGGTGAAACCAAGCTCTGATCTGTTTTGCCCAATTTTGAAAAAATGTATGTTTTTTCTTCTGATTTGATCCACCTATTCTGTCAGCTCAAAGAAGCTTTTCTTCCTTTCACAATTTAATGATTCTAGAATGCTTTCATTCCCAGATGCAGTAGTTTATGAAAACCAAGTGTTGAGGTCAGCTCAGACATTCCTTTAGGTACAATTCACTTCAGTATTCGAATCCAGGATGTGACCACATGAAAGAGAGTTTTAAACAAAATTTTTGTTTTAAGACCATCCTATACAATGTACTGTATGATCCTGCAATTACACTACAGAATAACCAGACTCGTTTCAAACAGATCAGGTTCTAGCTGAGAGATGGAGCCCACATGCCATAGAGCAACGGATAGGAACACTGGAGCAGTTTGTAAATTTTCCGGACCACTGTACCAACACCCATACATCAAATGAAGAGGGCAGATCATCAGGCTGGTCACTAGAGGGCCCAAATTAAGTACTCAGGCTTGTATTGGGCTTTTCATGGACTGACAAAATGACATAAGGACTAAGCAACCACTTTGCTGAGATTCAATGGAAGCACTATGCAGTGCTAGCACCCTGACCACTTGGCCATGGAAGAACCCCTGGAACCACTTTTAGCTAAACTATGCCTTATTTCCAGAACACAAATTCTCATCCTCCATTGGATTTGGTTCAATTTAATTTTCAAATGTAGTATAGTTGATGCCTGCTATCTTGGATCTTGAGAGATGGTTACAATGGACTCTGATATAGTAATGAGCAATTATTTGACAGGCTTGCATGTGTATAATTGTATAAACTCCTTCTGTAAGCTTAGTAGTTCTTGTAAATCTGCTGTTTTTTCATTCAACCATTGCAAATGGTATGTTCTGCCAACTGTGGCTATTTTGGAAAATGGCTGTCATGGCGCGAATTCAGGATGGTACTATGTCCAAAAATGTAAGTTGAGGTATATTCCACCTGTGTGCCAAGTTTCATGCTTCTGTCATGAAAGGCACACTTTACCTACATGTATCTGTTATACTATCAGTCATATCAGTAAACATTACCATTACTGTCATAAATGCACATATGGTTGATCTGTTCCCTTCTCTACTAAGTCTAGCCTGGTTCAGTGGGCCAGCCTGTATGAACTGAATGTACATGGTGTAGAATTTGAACCAAGTGACCCACTGAGCCCTTTATTGGCCCTTTTTATTGTCCTCTACAAAGGCAAAATACAGGTTACTTACTTCTGTGTAGCCTGGAGTATAACTTTAGATTGGGTGTAAGTAATAGTAATTATCCAGCTCTGATGATAGAGTTCAGGCTACGTATATGTAGGCACATATATGTGCTCTTAGATAAGGTTTGCTAATGGTGCGACTGAGCTCTTGAAAATCACTTTGTTCTTTAAGTCAGTAAAACAAGATGACAAGGTCATTGTGTGGCTTGAATCAGTTCAGTGCTGATTCAAGAGTGTTAATGATCAGTCTTGTGGATTAATCAGATGGATATGAACATATTTTTTCTGATACAGGAGATATATAACAGTGATAAGGGAAATTTATTTAATTGCCAAACAAGAGTATCTAAAGGAAGAAATGTGAAAAAAATGACAGAATGCAATCATGCCAAATGGGCCTTACCCATGAATTTCTGTGTTTAATTTACTGTCTAATTACATGTACAGTGGAATCCTTGGTGTCTTCCCACATTTTAAACTGACCATGGTATCTTTGAAATTTTTCAGCTCATCAAATTACTGACCTCACAGCCTGTGGATGAGAGAGAAGTGTATGGATTAAAGGTGCCAAATCGTATTCTAGCTCAGCTCACTCCAACTGAGATAAGAGACCTGAGATCTGTGTTTGAGTTGTTTGACTCTGACAGTGATGGGTAAGAACAATCACAATAAAGCCCCTGAAAATAATTACCAGCAACTTGGTATACCAGGTAACTGTGTTCTCTCTTAAAAATATAATAGGTCAAAGAATTAACACACAATTCTGAAAATGTCCTTACCAGTGAATTGATTGTCCATACTATAATTGCCTGTATAATATACCTCCAATGATGGTATATCAAATCAAATGGTTCAAAGAGGGTATATCAGATCAAATCATCGAATGAGGGTATATCAGATCAAATCATCGATTAAGGGTATATCAGGTCATGGAGGTAAAATAGAAGGAGGCACAACTCACTCAGTCAGTCAGTCAGTCAGGGGAGAGGGCCAGACTTACCCCGCTGTGCCTTTGTACTCTGAATGGAACCTCCTGTTTGATGTACAGTGTATGATACTGTGCACCAGAGGGAGTCCACGAGTGGGCCTTGGCAAGTCCCTTTCACAACATGTCAAAAGCCATTCGTCTCGATAGCACTTGCAGGATGATCTAACAACAGGCCGGACATGTTAATCCACTGTTAAAACAAAGCTCGAGTCCACCTGGGCCGTACATTGAATACTTGTTTTTTAATTTTTTTTAAAATCCATCTATTTTACCTCCATGATCAGATCAAATGAATGAACGAGTGTATATCAGATCAAATGATCGAATGAGGGTATGTCTAATCAAATGATCAAATAAGGGTATATCTGATCAAATGATCAAATGAGGGTACATCAGATCAAATCATCGAATGAGGGTATGTGGGATCAAATGATCGAATGAGGGTATGTCTGATAAAATGATCAAATGAGGGTATATTGTTGTTCTCTTACATTCAAAAACAATGCGCTTCAGTTGAGGTAATCAGATGATGGGCCTTTGCACTGAGATAGCATGTGTAAATTCAGCCTCTTTACAACCGGAGGTTTTTCATATACATATGCAAGCTGACAATGGGCAGTAGTTTTGCATAGTGTTGTTTTCTGCCCACAATCCTATCTAGCATCATTTGAGTGAAAACTTCTTGAAAACAGAGAAACACACAAATCAAATATATATATCATATATATAAAAGGCTGCCTGAGATAACCAGACAGATGCCCTTAGCATAAAAAGCTTATCTGCACACCAACACCATAACCACTTCCCCCACATTCACTTACTTGCTTGACTTAATAAATCAGTGGTCGTTGCATAATTTTCACGACATTTTGAGGTCTTCTTTTTATTTTTTATTTTATAACTATTAGTTAAATATGCTGTTTATGCTTATTAAACTCATTTACATCACTTTCTGCTCCAGATTTGTAAACCCTCCAGAACTGAGGCGAACATTACGTGTTTTGGGGTTTAAGATATCAAGAGAAGAAGCAAGGAAAACTATTTCCATTAGCGCTGTCAAGCGGAGAGGGTAAGCAAAAAATTGCATTTTTTTTTGTTTTGTCAAGAAATACATCAAGTGTAGCAGTAACCTGTATTGGGCTGTAGCAGAAGTACAACTGTTGTATGCACAGTGTGTAAAAAGTTAGAAGTAATGGTATCTATGTTTACTGTCAAATGTTATTTATATAATATAAGTATCTATATTTCCTTATTGCATAGCTAAATTTTCAGTGTTATTGATTGCAATTTTTTTTGAGCACTGGTTATATTCTCCAACTGTTTGAAACTAATCATTTGCTTTTCTAGGTGTGTTGATTTCTTGGAATTCCTAGACATTATCCTAGACAAGCAGGGAGACTCCAGGGATACTTACAATGAAATTAAACAGGGATTCCAATTATTTGATTATGGTCAGTATCAAAGGAAATAAATAAACAAATGAAATACTGATTTTGAACAAAACATTAGCTTTTTTCAGGTGACATATTTTACTTGATTCTGATTTATTGACCACTTTATAGGGCCACTTTATAAGTGTTCCTTTATGAATTTTGATTACTTTCTTACTGAAAAAGGTGAAGTACAATAAATGGATAAATATATGAAGTACTGGTATAGTAATATGTTGGATCTTCTATTTGCTGATTAGATCTATTGATATATGCTGACAGACATGGCAGTGGCATAATCTATTCAGTATACATGTACATATGCCTGTACTATTCACATATTAAAGGTGGCATCATTATTAATTTTATTTTTTCAGAAAATAGGGGTAAAATCTCAGTGGAGAATTTAAAGCAGGCGTGTCATGACGCAGGCATCAAGTTTACAAGCGATGAGTTGGCAGAGATGATAGAAGAGGCTGACCTGAATGGTGATGGGGAAATCGACCAGCAGGAATTCACCAGGATTATGTTACAGACAAACCTCTTCTGATTGATCTACTCGTGGATGGAATTTGGACACCTCATCGGTGCTCTGAAGTTTCCCACTAATACTTATCTGACAGACATGACATGAACATTTCACCCACTCATTTAAGGCAATCCTGGCTAGGTTGTTTTCTTTGCTTTATACATGTATACCAGTGTCATGCCAAAACACCCAGATGTCATTTTTATGCCGGTGAATCTTGTGCACCTTAAAACAAGTCACAGTTTTAGCACAGACTAAATTGAAAATAGTAAGATTTATGATCTTGTTTCCTGGACTGCTGACTTGCAGTATTTCAGTTCAATCCCAGAATGGTAGTAATTTCTTTATTTATAAATGTATCGGATTATCCTAATATACCCATCTGGTTTATTGTATGTATAACAGAGATATTTTTGGCTTTGTTTACAAAAGGCAATTTACATATACTAGATGAGAAGTCTGAGTAACATCAAAACTCTACAGATATCTGTAACACTTATTTTGTATCCCTACGAAATTTGATGATTTTATTCAACCAGTGAGTTGAAGAATAAACGTCAAACTGTAAGTTGAAAACATGTCAACCTGACAGATTATAAATGTCAACATTTGAGCTGAAGAGTAATTATTACATTTATGTCATCATGTGGCTTGATGAATAGGGCCTACATATCTTACTTGTGAGGTAATAAATAAATTTGTGTCAGTCTTGGAGGGTTGATGAATACAATTATGTCAACTGTGATAATTATTGTTGAAGTGGCCATGTGCAAATATTTGTAATAAAAGCACAAATTTATGTAATATATATTTAACATTTATTTCCACACAGTGAAGATCTTGTTTTTCGAATCTGCAATAAAATCTACAAAGGTAAACCAATAAATGTCTACAAATGATTCTGACATGTCCTAAACCTGCATCATATAGTGTGCTGCCTTCAGTGAGCAGTGCATAGGGCTAAGTTTTATTAAGCTTTTTAAGTGATTGGTGTTGAACGTTGTGCTCAAGTATTTATCACTTATATGATGGTGGTTAAATTCGTTGGAGGCAACTGAAGTGCCTGGAATAAACCACTGCCCATAGTCAGGTACTTGACAAACCTCCTGAAAAGACAGTCAAGCATGCTAGCAAGACTGTGGTAGCTAATTTACAGGTAGCTGCATTCAAATCCAGAAATTTGCTCACTGGAAGCAGGTAAACTGAAAGAAATCAGTTAAGCCTATCAATCAAGTGAGGTCATACACATTGTACAGTTTGAATGCACCAGGCCATGATTAAATACTCGTTTTTTGGAGGTTACCCAACCCGGTCACAAAAAAAGATCGGTTCATCAGTCAGACAGACATTTTTTTTTATGTATTCTATGTAAGCGCAATGTATGGCATTATATAGAGCCATGACAATAAGCCAAATCAGCATGGCAGAATTCTCGAGATGACGCTGATTTTGAACGAGACAGGGTGGGGGCTCTCCCGAAATATCGTGATTTTACATGGGTTAACAATGCTGTTGATGTAGTTGGGCGAAGAGTCCCCACCCTATCTTGTCCAAAACCAGTCAGATCGCAAGAGACTTCTGCAATGCCGATTCAGCTTATTTCCCATCTCTCACTCCAGAAATAGTTCTCAAGATGATGGCCAGAGTTAACCTTTCAGGTGTTCACTTTAAGTGACATGGCGTCGTTTTGATAGTTTTTATAATATTTGAGGTGTGATCGCTTTTGTTTTCTTTTTGTGCTGCTTGATACTCTGCCGCCCTGTTGTGAAATGGTCGATCATTGAAAGCCGTGTGTGTGCCATACCAGTACTCAATAAATATTGCTTCACTCGCTTAATATAAAAGATCAATAGCAGCTGAACAGTAGTGGATTTGGATCAATGATTATTGCAGTTTTGCAGAATACCCAGATCAGATCGACAGACTGGAGATCCGACTGAGCGACTTTTGGGCTTTTACCTCATAACGCAATTCTCAAACCTTCTAGCTTGAACAACAAACGCTGCCGACATGGTTGATGGATAACAGTGTGAAATTATGATAGATTTACTTTAGTGTCTTGATCATGAACAAAGGTCAGGCAACTGTGACAGAATTATATACATGCAAGAAACCCAAGCATGCATTCATCAAAGATTACATTTCAATGCCGATAGGCTTTAGTTTTCAATTCTGGCTATTGAAAGAAATATGGAGTCTTCATTGAGAGAAAATTAAAACAGAAATTCGATGAAAAGCATTTCAGCATTTCAGAGTGTGGCCATATTTGGAGGTCAGTTACAGTCAATGAGGGAAGTATTTACTGATGGCTTTTGTTCCTGAATAAATGCAAACACAAACACGAGCATTCAGATCTTTGGTAAAAACATTTTATTATCAAATTATCAGCCATGTTAACAATATATGTGTACAGATAAACTGGTCATGAGGTTTCAAACTCTGTTCGACAACAATTAACAACAATATAAACAATCTGGACAAATTTTCACACTTTCACACATTTAACATTCACAATGTTCAGCATGGAGGCTCAAGTACCAATTGTTTGGGGCAATAGGCCTTTGTCTAGAATTTCAGACTCCAGTATAGCTCCAAATTCTCGCTCATTATCAATCTTCTCGTATACATATACTCATGAATTTAATACCACACACAGAAACAAGGGTTAGGAGAAGCCCGCCCACTCGTCAATTAGTGCTTCAATTTGAACTTACAGATAGGTTGACTGGACAGTCGACCTTATCAAGTTTACTTAGGCACCAGTACACTGTCTCCAACACTTATTCCAACAGCATTTCCCCCCTGTAATCACAATACCTTGCCCTACTCCATAACGACAAGGTTATTATACCATATATACAGTCCCCAAAGCTTTCATTTCGAATCAACACTCTCTATGACCAATAGTCCACAATTGGAGTCTCTTAACATTTTGCATGCTCAGTAAGTAAGGGCATGCACTTAACCTGTCCATATCCTCCAAAAACAGGGCAGGTACAAAAATATTCCTTTGTCAATTTGTTTTTCTGCGACATCCATTTTTTTTTTTTTCAAAAACACATGACATAATTAAAGTTTCGTATGTTTATCAATCCTATGCCCAAATATGTTTATGAGATTCCTTTCTCAAGCCAAATTGTTGTCTTATCCCTTTGCATAATGGCAGATCATGAACTTGCCACACTCATTGCAAACTGACAACAAAAAAACAATCACTTTCAAGACGGCTGATGCATGGAAGCTTCAGAGGAGAATGAAAATTAATAAAAGAGGTTTTCCAGCCTCTAATTACCAATATTTTTAGTTTATTACAGGTGAAACTTCCCACATGACGATGGTAAGATTTCAAGGCGGCTTAACAGTAACCACTGTAATGGGGATAGCTTGAATCATTGCATTGAACTAATCCAATTTCATGCACTAAATATTCCGTCTACATGTAGGCCATGGCTGTATTTTTTTTTTTTTTTTTTTTTTTTGAGTAATAATTTACTATGGCAGATGTATATGAAGATCAGTTATATAGTCTATACAGTAATGCATAAATTGCCTGATAAATAGTGGCTAAGAAATAGATGAAATCAACCCTGGGGCATCGCCTGAGTATTGACTCTCCAGTCTGCAATCTCGTGGCTTAGAGAAATGATGAACATTCAATCAGATAATAACACCTTTCTATGAGTGTTATGCTTGCTGAACTACTGTTACATTGGAAGCTAAATTTAATTACCCTTAACTTTATTTGAGTCACAGGACCAAATTACTACATAGGTATCAAATCAATATGGTTCACAGCCAGCCAACAAACATTACCATTACATTAAGCCTCAACAAATACAATTTCCTCAGCACCTTGGCAAATTTAAAATATCTAGTCGGTCTTACATATTTAGTTTCCATATCCTATAAATACCTGCATTCCTTCTGATTAGTGAAGAAAAAACAAAATGCAGAGTAGTAATTGGGTGAAAATGATACAAATCAGTTGTTCTAGGACAAGAAGTAACAAATACGGCCACCATATATAACATGTCCTTACAAAGACTGACTAATGCTTAAGGCAAATGGATGTTGACAAGAATTCTGATTTACACACAATGTTTCAATTAAACTTTGGTACATCTTTTAAATAACATATCAGTTTTGTATCCATTCTACCTGGGACGAATAGATGGCTGGCTACAGGTTGTAAATCGCATGTATCCACACTCATACCCTTAGGCTAATGAAACTAAGTTGTGATCAAGCCTAAATGCGCCATGAATTCATTATGAGTCTGCAGGAAAAGCTTTTGCCATGGCTTCATAATTGCCTACATTGGCTTCCTCTCCAGCTGTACGTGGGAACATCTGCCAGCAACTTGCAAATGGTCGTGAGTTTCCCCTGGGCTGTGCCTGGTTTTCCCCACCATAATACTGGCCGTCGTCGTACAAGTCAAATATTCTTGAGTACGGCATAAAACACCAATCAAATAAATTAATAAATATACCTCAACATGTATATTACTTAATGTACAGATACAAAAAAACACTACACAAAAACAACCTTATAAAGCCATTAATTTTCAGAGAGTCAGGCCAGACCAGCAACATCTAAGGCAATTTATCCAGTTTCATGCACTTATGTTGTTGTTCCTTCCATCAAAATATGCCTAAGAGAACACCAGATGAACATGCAACACGGTCGAAAAAAGTGCACTGATATCACAGTGCATATGTTTCACAACCGCTACATAACTGCTACATATATAATAATGACAATAAATCACAGGCCAACATAGAAAATAAAGGACCACAGATCCAAATTCAAACCAGAAACCTGGTATACTCGCACTCAAGAAGGATGGTCATACACTGTATGGCTCAAATTCATAAAGTAGAATTCCTATGTCATCCACATGTATCTTCCCTATCATCACCAGAAACACAATGTTCCACACAAATCATATCATATTGTGTTGTATCGGTGAGATTGATTATCACAACAAAATGGCTCAACATTCACAGATCTTGATGTCCAGACAGAAAATTACTGTAAATCTTCAACCTTTTCAACCACTGAAGCACTTTTTTCAGTGGAATTTATGCATACAATGAGTATGAAAATGACACTAAAAATGGCTGGTTTGTGTGATTAAAGATGCGAGCTTCATAAAACTGTGCAAATTATTTCTCTACACCCCATAGTTCTGTCAGAATGTTTCAAAATGCTGGTTGCAGAGGTGTTTGAAAAGGTTGAAGAATTAGGGTACACACGATCTGACAATACTATATGTACTTATATATCACGAACCAAAAACATACTACTCTTTTTGGGCTAATTATCATATACAGATACACTTTAAATAAATACATGCAAGTTACAACCCTGGTGAAAGCTGTGCATTAAATCTAACAGAGATGCTGAAATAACAAACTGCATTATATGTTTTTGAGAAAATTTGAAGCCTCTGAATAATTATTCTGTAATATAAATCTGATAAATTGTCGTTGATTATTGCAGGAAGCCAGTGACTAAAGTACAGTAAATGAATACATACACATGATTTTCGGACAAGCAGGGCTGTATAATTCACAACGTGATTTATAAGCACCGCCATCATCTCAGCTAAACAGAACCATTGGTAAGTTCACCATGTCATACCTCTCTGCAGTAATCTGTAAATCTAAGCCAGAATGATTAGCATGATTCAAAGTTATGATTCATGTTATCTGAGTCCTTCATGGCAGAAACATGAAAAAAACATCAGCATCTTGAAACCTGTGATATAGGTAATTAAATACACATATTGTACTTTTGAAACTACTAAAGAGTACCATATTTTAGAAGAATAAGGGATATGAAAAGTAGGCCTTCAGATCACATATATACCAAAACACACACCTATACATTATTATTGAATCTGATAACAATTTACTTGTAAATTCATATCTTTGGTTCTCACAACGTTTGCATGACATTTGCTTTAAACACAAAAATATTTACAACATACATACTTTCCATTTGTCTGTCTCATACCCACGTTTATATATTCCATACAGTCAATGGTAAGAATTATTTTCTGGCATTTTCTATTCATCTTGTTTAAGATGTTCAATACTGTTAATTAAGCCCTTTAATGGCTAATAATGCTTAAAAAGTACATTCATATCAGGTTCATGTGGCTGTCTTCACTGAAGCTTTGTCAAACATCAATCATACTGCACAACAAACATATATGGTGAAGGTGTGAACTGAGTGTAGCAGCTCAGAGTTATCTCCCTTTTGTCACACACGCACACTAACCTTATATTATTACTCATACAACATATTAGATTTTAATTTGCTCTTCACAATAAAACATCAATAAGGGAAATGCTCTCAGCGAAATCTCATGTGTGTGTCTTAGGTTTTAAATAATTGTAACATTCTTTCTGCCAGAATACTCTATATCTGTCTTGTATCTTAGAATACGTAATTCAATCCTGTATAAAGATAGCCTTTTGTAATCAAAAAAACCTTGACTTCAAGCTCTAACTGGCTAAGCACTGTAATATGAAAATGAACAAAGGAAGAATTAAGAGTTACATTTATTTCCCTTTCTCCACTGCCAAGCAATATTTAAAAGTAAAAGTGGAAAGGAGAAAATCTGATTTTTCACAAACACATTTCTCTTCACTACATTTATTCATTAAAGGTAGAAATTTTAAGCATCATGCCTATTAAATTCCTAGAGAATTATATTGTGTAAATAACTGATGTGACCAAAACATGCATACAACCAGCGTTAATTGTTCAATTCAAATCCCGTTCTAATCCAACTAAAATCATTCATTTTAATTGTGAACCTTCCTGTGTGTGTCAGTGTAGATCTCCAGCTGTACGTTTTTGTTTTTTTTTCAAGTTTTTGGAAAATAAATATACCTTTGATGGCAACTGCTGTACTTTTCCATAAAATATCCAGCACATAAAGTAACATTAAGTACATTGGTTGAATAGCATTTCATATACATCTACCTCCACTGAAGCTTTAGCGTAATTTCAAGTAGGTGTTGTGGATAAAAGATTCTCAGAGAAAACAATCAACTCTGACTGGATCATACTGCCTACTGTGTGACAAGTAGCTTACACTGAACCATCTTGATTGGGTGCTGTGTGAACTACCCCAGTGGACTATCATCAATGATTGGTAGTTGTGTGATATGCCCAAGTGGCCTCTTTGTCAATGATTGCCCAAATCAACTCTAATCCCTATTGAATGGCTTCTGTTTGACACATCGACACAGACTTTAATGATCACTGATTAGCTGCTGTTTGCCAATAGACTCCAAATACCCAAGACTCTAATCCTCACTGATTTGTTATTGTGTAACATACCCATATTTGATCATTAATGACCGTCAGCCGAGAGACTGGCTGCTTTGCACCAATGTTCTAGCTTTGCAAGTGAAAAGGTTAATATTTGGTGATATTTGAAGGAATGTTGAGTGCTACCCATGCAAAACTGCTGCCAGCTAGATTCAAACAAGGTAATATATACTTGCATTGGAACCTAGATTCTCAGAAAAGGCAAATGGTGAATAATTCTATCATTTTAATTACAAGGGCCTCTTGTATGCAAGAAACGAAGTATTAAGCGAGTCTGGATGGTTTGAAAATCTTTGTGCTGATGCCAAGGCTGTTATTTCCACAAGGAAAGAGTTGCATTGTGAGTTGTATTCAATGCAGTTTTGCATACAACAATATGCCACCAGTGAGTTAAATGAAATAGGATTTCTCAAGCACAGCCACTGCAGGCTAGAGAACTGAATTCGGCATAAGGTTTATCACAGCGCTCTCTCTGACTCATCATGTACGAAAATAGGTGAATTACATGCAATTTATCTTCCGTTTTCTACTGAGAATTTTGGACACTGAATGATTATGGCTTAACGCCACATCGACAATATCTCAGCCATATCATGGCGAAGGACACTGAAAGATCACATTTGCTTAACCTGCCACATATAGAAAGCCTTTGCGCTGAAGCCATATTCTGTTGCTTAAAATCTTCTGTTGTGGGTTTTGACGTAGCAATGTTAAAGAAAGGGTAGAGGCTTTTGCTTGAAGAAAAAATATGTTTAATCATCTTGTTTTATTTACCTTTACCAAAAGTGTTGTAAGAAGGGTAGGGCTTTCATGCAATTTTAATGATGTTTTACAGTGTATGTTACTTTTTCAGCTCATTACAGCATCATGAGAACATTAAAGACTGTCTGCTCAACCATGGGAAAATGAAAAGCTTTAAAAGTTATGTTATGTAACTGGCAGAAAAATACAAAAATTTTATTTGGACCATTACCTCAAAGCTGACGATATTGCCATGTATTATAACAAAGCTGCAACAAAGTGAATGACAAATTCTGATAGGCTAAAAATTCAGAATCATCTCTTATCTGATTCGGGGGTTTTTATGGGCTTACATCATGACCAAGGTGAAGCAGTCTTTGGGCAGAATGTAGGTAGAGGCCAGCCGTCCTGTAATAATGATTGTAATGATACAGCAGACTGCCTGACTCTCACACATACTTATACACTGGTTGTACAAGTAATTAGCAAGACAACAATGCCATTGGCCCAGTTACCTTGTACTTTGTATTTCTGTACTCCATGTTCTGTTCCTAAACAACTTGTCTGACATGCCTTGAGATGCTGTAAATCTCTGTAGCATTCATCGGAACGAAAAAGCCTCATGAAAGAAAATATACAACCTATTTACTGTGTACCCAACTAGTGCCTCTGCTATCCCCGTATAACTGCTGAATCTTTGGCCACTATTCTTATCACATCTGGGCTGTTAGATTCGTCGTCGCTCTCCACGCGAGGCGCCAAACCCAGAATGTGCTGTCGGTGGCGCTCCTCTGCTCGCTTCTTCTTGTCCATCTTCTTTTGGTCACGTTTTTGTCTTGCTGACAGGTTCTGTGGCAAAGAATAAGAAACCAAATGATGACTGACATGAGACACATGATTTGCAGTATGTATTGATACTTGATTTTCTAGGAGACCATATGCTGTAATGGGCACAGGGCAAAGTGTTTTAAACTGATCCTACCATTAATAAAAGTTGAATTTCAACTGTTAACAGAAAACACTAAATCTTCAGCTAATAAAACTGAATTATTACTGGAGATTTCAGGATAATTCGATTGTTTTAATTACTTTTTTTTATTGTTAAAACTTGCTACAATATAACAACTTTTGGGACTTCTTTCACCAAACAATGAACCTTACAATCAATCACAAGCCATAAAACGGAAGTTACAATAAATTTTAAGGATAATTTGATGCACATTGCTTGATTTTTAAGATGTTTTTAAGATGACCGGAACAAGTTCCTAGTTATCTTTTAACTGTTTTTTTTTAATTAATTTGACAACACTTCTTGACCAAGTGTTTCATAGATGAACAGAAAAGTTCCTAACACAATTATTTCCCTTGTTAGACACAAAAGTATATTTACCTGGTTATTTTTAACTGGGTTTTTGGGACGTGCTCCCCCATGGTTACTGCTCAGTGACCCATATCCAGAACTTGCTAAGCTGTTGTCACGAGAATGGCCATGACTGACAGGGTGGGAGTTTGCAGTTGAGCAGATGATTCTTGAACCAGTGCCATTATCAGACCAAAGTCCGCTGTCAGCTGTCATCTGAGAGGCTACTGAGGCTGTATCAGCTGGAAAACACATCCACTTCAGTGACTGCTCAAGTTTCAGTCTCACACAGGCATTGTGTAACTCAAATATACCAGCTCAAATTGAGGTAAGGAGGAGACACTGCAGAGTCTCTGACAGGTCACTGACTGTTATCAAATACCAGGCAAACCTCCAGACACATAAAGCTGCAGTTCACACAGCAGAAACAGGATTTATTTATCTGATTGTCATTTAATGCCTCACTCAACAATTACAAAAATACTATGCAATACACTTAAAACCCCTCAGCCTTAAACAAATGCACAATGTACCCAACAGATACAAATTCCACGAGATATTATTTATAATACTTGCCATTCATAAAATTGAGCAGGTGTTGTATAAATTTGGTGAACTTGGGACAAACTGTTTGAGAGATACAGCATTTACAAGCCTTTCATAAAATTAAACTTAAATGATCTCAATGACCTTAAAGGAAAGGGTCAAGGTCACTGAAAATCAATAGGATTCTTCCTCATGCGAAAGTCCAAGTATGGGGTAAGTTTGGTAAACTTGTGCCAAACCGTTCTAGTGAAAGGAGTTTACAAGCCTTTCATAACATTTAACTTAAACGTCCTCAATGACCTTAAACCGTTCTAGAGATAAAGTGTTTATGAGGAATATGGACATAAAGAGAGACAGACTGACGGACTGATGCTGCCTTCTATGACAATACCCCTTGGCTAAAATTGTCCAAGGGGTAAAAAAAGGATTTAAACATTCAACATAAATTACTGAAACAGGTAGTGGATTACACCACAGAGAAAGAGCCAAGAACACATCAGGAAATATGTCGTAAATTTACTGACTGCAAAAAACTTGCTGTGACAACACAAAATTTCTTCAAGAAAATAATGAGAAAAAAAATTATATTTTGTCAATGTAAACAATCGTATTTAAACCTTTTAACACTCCATGTGTGGCTTATATTGTACATATTAAACATGAGTAAGGTTATTGGTTCGCTGGATGCTAAGCAGAGCCTGAAGGAAGTAACAGACCTCTGACGCATGTGATAATTGTCGTGCCCCATGGCTGCAGCGAAGTCAAGCTCTCTATCATGAAGATACCTTAACCCCTGGGCGGACTTAAGTGCAGAATACCAAGTCATGAAAACTGTAAACTTTCTCACGACACATGTAAACACAAACAACAAGAGATTCTCCTTACATTTATTTGAAATTTCCATTAGTTGGAAGACATCCGTGATTGCCGTTTCAACATCAAAGTCATTTTCATAAAGACTCTGTCGTACCGTCTCAATATCCTGTTGAAAATGAAACCAAATGAAATCAACACCTCTGGTGAAGTCAAGCAAAAATTACGTATACAGCAACTCTAGCCATCATAATTTTCCCCGTACACTGGTACACATGGACAAAGAGGTTTCGAAGAAAGGGAAACAATGACCTCAGTCCTCAAAAATGGAAAAACTGTCAAATTATTTCACGTATTTACCTTTTCTTTTCAATTGCTTGAAGTCCCCTAAATGACTTAATCTTCGTCCCCCCACAAAAAAATGCATTTTTGATGCAAATTGTGTCATAAAATATAATAATAATAATAATAATAATATTTTTGGTGCTAAAACATACACATTTCCAAATGGGTATAACACCAACTTTCCAGACTACCTGAATCAGGAAAAAAGAGCAACTCTGTCATGGACAAATTTTTAGGTCATTTCAGGTAATTTCTTCACTCCTTACTATCATAACTGTTTATTATTTCTTTCCCAACACTCGGTCCCTTTCACTGTCTGATTGTCATGTAATATTTTAGTCCATCCCATGTATGATCATCACTATTAATTTCTTATGCCCTCTTGATTTCTAAATGCCATGGATATGTTCTGCTGCAGGCACAGTACCTGACAACCTGTTGCTGTCATAACCTGTTGTTCTATGGACGTTTCATCTCTCAGAACTCTGGCCATCCCGTCTCCTCGTGTAAACAGGACTGATTCCTTGTGGTTGTGGTAACCATTGTAAGATTGAGTGTAGCCTTCCTTTTTCAGGGAATTCTGTTTGGTATCTGTTTTGTCCCCAATCTGATAAAAACCAAATGTGCAACATAGAACACTATAGAAAGTAATCTTAATCATTTCTTTTTTATTTATTTATTTATTTCTTTTGTTTAAAAATGCAATGTGGCACAACAAACACACTGGACACACTGATGTTGATGTTGTTGGATTTTTTCCAGTCTAGTCTTTTCATTTGAAATCTGCATACGACCTGGTGATTTCCCCCATTTTTTATCACACAAATATAAAAACCATACAGCTTCATCTTAGCACAATTATGATTTTTACATCTGATGAGTAAAACTGACTAGCTACACATAGCCATTTAGTATAAAGGCCCAAAAAAATGGTTTCCTTGACTTGCATGTAACATAACAGTATGATTACAATAACACATTGCTTTGAGTTATAACATTAATAGGTTTTAGTGAAAAATAACACACACATGACAGTAACATCCTCATGTGAAAGAGAATTCTAGTTATTATACTACATGTACACTCAATATGTAGCTATTTAGCTTTGAAGGAAATGTAGCTAAAATGATGCATTTTCAATAGCTATCACATTTTAGACACAATACACAGCCGTCCTCATTACACTCCCCCCCTCCCCCTTCCCAAAAAGCAAGAAAACTTTTCAATGTGTGAGTGTGCAAATGCACTGAACAGGAAATCCCTCATCACAAAAGGAAAAACACGCAGAAACGACAATGCATTTCCTTCTGGCTAACGACACAAGAATGACAACTCTAGTCTCACTTTATCTTTTAATCTTTAAATACGAACTTTTACAATTTCCGCCACTTTTTTTTTACATGAAAATAAACACCTGAAATTGTGTTTCTGGTCACACTGACAGGTTAGTTAAAATCTAAACAATTCAGGAGTCTTATCAGTAATATTTTTAACCAGTCTCTGAATTATTTATTGTAGGCTCTGCCAGATTTTATTTTCTTTTAAATGATGGTGGAGAGGTTTATGGTTGGTGACACAACCGGCACAACATAGTTACCAATGTTTATGTTCACCTGTAAACTAATATTGGCCGGAGATTCTGTATTGTCATTGCGCTTCCTCACACTGGAGTAATGGTCGCCATTGTGGTATGCTATATGTAATTGACGGGAGTTCGGGTTGGGAGAACCATGAATCTGAAAGGAAATCATGTGTTTTAGTACATGTACGTAGCCATTTTAAGTACATACATTACCTTCAGAAACTTAGTTTGTTATTTAAAACAGACAACCCACTGTTTTTCTTTTATCTTCAGTTTTCTTTTTTGAATCATATTAAATACAAATATTGCACAAGTGTAGGAATCAAGAATTCACTCTTTATATATATTCATTGTGCACACATGTATATGCATTGTTCAAACCAGGGAGAAATGTTTCACCACATATCAACCTTCCATCAAAAAATGTAACTATATATTACTATTACTACCATTATACACCAGGTAAAACTGTCAGCAGCTTATTCATCGCATTAAATGCAAGGATTTATTTACCTTGGATTAAAGTTATATACAGTCCAATCTCTGCAGACAAGAATGAAGGAACGTAACAAAACCCTAAACTTAGGAGGCAAGTGACTTCAGGATACAGCCATGATTAAAACCCCCAGCTCTGAACAATATACAGTATCCCTGCTTACCTGCATTATGGTGTGGCCTACTATATAGATGTCAGAAATATTTTACCTCCAGAAATGGAGCAGCCAGTTGATGAATGATAATATTAACGCTGTTGAGTCTTGCAAAAGCCACAATGGCATCGTTGCCTGCATAGGTCCCAAGTTGTCTAAGATTCGATACTGAAATAGAGGCAATATTCTGATGGCAAAATGGCATTTATTTATAATATCATAACACATGGAAATATGGCACAAAAAATCTAAAATGTAAAAGTTAGCAATATTCTGATGGCAAAATACCATTTCTTTATAATATTGTAATGCATGGAAATATACCCCCAAAAATCTAAAATGTATAATTTGTTAGAAACTGCAGAACCAATAAACATGATAAGACTGAAAAAGTAAGACATTCTGAAGCCATCAAATTTGTTACTACATTTTCCTAGGTAGCATTAAACTTACCATGATTTTCAAAGGAGATATTATCTTCAACAAATGGCTCAAAATCTTTGCGATGCTGGTACATAAAGTTGGCAACATCCAATCTATGTTTGAAGTGACTTCTGCCATGTCCCTCCAGTTGGTCTCCCAGAGCTCGAAACAGACAATTCCTGCAAACATGTCACCGATTTAATAATACTTGATTTTAAAATTTCAATCTTGTGGAGATTCATTAACAGTAACTAACAAGATCACGATGACGCCGTTCAGATATAGGATCAATTCCACAAAGTACACGATTCTTAATAACATTAATAACTTTAATACACTGCTTTGTTAGGGCACTGAATAATATGGTGGTTTAAACAGAAGGAAACTTCAATAATGTTTAATGACACAAGACAGCAGACTTCTGGCTGTAGTACACAATTAACTTGCAAAATGACAAAGTTCCAATCACAAAGAAGCACAAGACAAACCACCAGACAGTGCCACCTGACATAAAGTGCCGTCAGCTGAAGTCAACATGAAACAGACAAGCACACACAATATGACAAAACACGAATAACCTACAAGTATCTGACAAACTACCACAGACAAACTGCAGAAGTATCAAACTACATATACAGTCCCATCACTTCAGAAACAGACAAGCAAACACTCACAGAACATCAATCACAAAAACACACCGATAACAGACAAAATACCAGAGATGCAATCGCTGACTTAAGAAACAGAAAAGCACACAAACACTGACAGGGCATCAAGCACACAAGCATGACAAATACTGACAGAGAATCTGTCACAAAGGCACACAGATACCAGATAAAAATACAACATACACATTCCCACTGCTTCAGAAACAGACACGCACACATAACACACAAAGAGCATGAATCACCAAGATACACAGATACCAGACTAAAGACCATATACACAATTTCATTGCTTCAGAAACAGACAAGCACACAAACATACACAGAGCATGAATCACCAAGACACACTGATACCATACAAAATACCATGCATACAGTCACATCGCTTCACACACAGGCAACCACACAAACTCACACAGAGCATCTATCACAAAAGATGTTCACCAGAAAAACTACCAGACATGATATACTGACAGAACACCACATGGACAATAACAAACTCATTCTTCCTACTCAATGGCCACAGTCCTCTATCACAATGCTCATGCCCACTCTACCAGAGGTTATTTACACCCAGGCAGCATTCTATCAGTATATGTTTGCATAGTGACCTTACCCATCTCCTGGGATATCCCTCAGCTGTAATCCATACTTGGCCAGCTGTATAGCAAATGATGGGAAGTTGTCATCCTCGGCTAAGTAAGATGCTATTTTGCGTTCCCTCTGTAATGCCTCTCGCCGTGCCCTTTCTGCCTGTTTGTTTCTCTGCTGTTGTGCCACTGCCTCCGCGCTGCTGATCTGGCGTTTTGCAGCAGTTCGCGCCATTTGGACAGGATAGTGGCGATGAGGGTATATACAGAGAACTCCTCTTCGCTGAGTTGACATATAGGATTTGGATATCTGGGAATTTAAGAAAATAATTGAAGCTGAGTAAATTTAATTGATTTAAAGCTTGTCAAAGGAGAACTCAACTGAGTTTTCATTCATGTCAGGCTACATGAAAATGATTAAAAAGCTTCATTTTAATTCTTTTCTGCAATACAAATTCTCTTGTTTATTATTTTAAAAGTATGTGCACTCTGTTTTTCTTCTAAAATAGTACACAAGAGTAACTGTCAAACCTAAACTCAAGCACTGGTATTACAGATATTGCCTAGAGATCTGAGTTGCCAAAAGACATGTTTACACATAGATTTTCAGCTAAAGTTACCTCCCCTGTCACCTGTGGGATTCAAGCCTTCAATATAGGACAATTTCTTTAAGTTTAGCATCACCTTCAACATGATGATGAATAGACAGTATCTTCAGGTAAATGGCCAAATAATGGTAGACACTTTAGACAAGAATGTGAGAAAAATCAGACTGCCTATGCTTTCCATTCAAAACAGCTTGATTCTTTGGAAAATCTCTCTTCTGCAGCCACATACCATGACAATAAAATGTATGCTACACCAACACTTTCTTTAGCCATCAGAATTGAGTAGTAATTAATCCCTCTGTATACAGAAGTGTAACAATCATTTCTTTAGCTTGTTTCATCTTGTATTTCTTGGTTTTGTTATTCTAATATGTAATGCATCATGATGAGGAGGTAGTGTGATAAAAAAGTTGGAAGTTGGGGGTGAATTAGAATACCATAGTCAAATCAAATTCTGCCCTCATGGTGAATGTGAAAAGTGAAATGGTCTACAGGTGGAACTAGTGAAGAGATGAACTGAAAAGATTATTCAACAACAATTTTATTCTTCTATTCTAAATTGTATTATTCCGTCTGAAAAGGTATAGATTGTCCTAAAATTTATGCTGGTTTACACGGAAGAAGCTGCCCTGCTAAACACAAGACAGTGCTGTCAGCAGGTCAGACAGTATACTAGCTGTGTCTGGCTAAATAAAAGACAAACTGATCCATGCCTATGAGCTTGCCACCGTCATATCCGTCAAATATGTTCGAATACAGAATTCTCTGCGAATATCACAGGCCTTTCCCCATTGGCATGTAAGCTATACAGTAACTACCTATACACATGCAAGTGATAGATTTTCCATACTGTGTTTGTATATTTGTGCTTTATGGAATGCTTCTGGTATAGAAGCAGTTCCTGCTTATCACAGAAATGACATAGTTGTTGGCAATATACTTTTTCAAAGTGACCCTGCACAGTGAAGAATAGGTCACACTTACGAATAAAGTAAATTGGAACTCAACCAAACGAATACCTGCAATCTCAGACTGTCGCAAGGGCGTTTAGCCAGATAACCTACAATTTTCAACAAGTGCAAAACCAGGCCAGCATTCATATTCTTTCAAACTGCACGAGGTCATCTCACACGGTTGATCAGTCTGTGCGCCGCACTTACCGCGTTACACAGCGTGCGATACGAGCGGTCACGCAGGGCAGATAAGGGGGTGGGGTGAGCCAGCCGACAAACTCGACAAATTTCACCGCATCACAACAAATTTCTGGTTAAGAGGACTTAGTGTTGATCTCCTCGAGCGTGCTTTCACAATATGGATGGCAACAGCATCCCCTATAGAACAACTTCACATAAACCGGTTGAAGTTATTGAAAAAACACATACCAACTTGTAAATAGAGTTCCTTTCCTGTTCTGTCAAATAGCTCACCCAACCAGTTCGTATTACAAGTATCAGATTTGATCTTTTTACGAAAACTTCACTAATGCCGAGCCATCGACTAACCAAGTAAATGTCTGAAGATAACACTGTTTTGGGACAGTTTAAGAAATTACTCAATAAATTGTGAAATAAATGTTTTCGTGTGCTGGTAAAACACAAGAAGAAATACTAAAATATTAGTTTCCGGATTTATTCCTGTTTTTAAATTTGTATTGCTATTATGAAACTTTTGCACTCGTACACTTCTTCCAGATTTGCAGACGACATGGAGTTATAAGTGCACACGACGATTGTTTAACAGATGTGCAATGTTTAACAAGACGGCACACAACAAAGAAAAGGATGTCAAGACATTAGACTCTAGTAAGTTTACTTAAAATACTGCCCAAGTGTAGGACGGTCTTGTTGATCCCAAAATGCAGATGTGATTCTTTTTTCTCGACGATCCTTCACAAACTTGTCTGTCATGTGTTTGTTGTTGTTGGTCCCTGACTCACAGTCAGCCATAACTTCGACGCATATTACTCTGTACTATTGTTTAGCTCATTTGATGGTCCAGTTCTTGCTTTTCAGTGAAATCACTAATGTAAATGTTATGTTATGGCGTTGTTAAAGCAAGTGTTTGACAGTGCAAAACGTTTCTGTTCAGGGTTCGAAGTAAAAAGAGTAAATAAATAAATCAGGCCAGGCTTAATTCAACAAACTAAATGTCTTTACCCAGTAATTTCTTTATTCCAATTTTAACTTGTTTAGTATGATTGTCATATAGAAAAAAAAATTGTTGATATTTAACATGTTTAACACAGTGAAATGCCGTATAGTATAGGCCACTCCACACTTTGCCTCAGAGTGACTGGCTTCTCTTGTAGTCCTTGTTCATGTTCATTCATGTGTTGTTTGTAAGGCGATTTAATTACTGGAAAGTTATTCTACTTTTGATTGTTCTTAAAGATACTAATTTCAGTGTAAATATTTACTGTACGTTTACATGTATTTAGAAAATTCCTACAACATGTGTAGCAATTGTGTACTGTTTTTGCATTTATTTCTTTTATTAGAAGTTGTCAATGTGGATAATGAAACATCAGGTAAATTTTGAGACATTGCTTTCTTTTATCATTCCATAGGTGAATGTGTTCCTTTTACATCTTTCCGTGTATGACTAATTATTACATATTGTAGAATCCCATGGGAGAGCCTCAACCATGGCTAACAAGGGAGAGGATAAAGTAGTTCCTGCTGTTGGGGTGAACTTGACGGCAAATTTGAGTGATGTTGCTGTGTTTTCCTACACTGGACTATGTGTTGTCCTTTTGAAGAAATACTTTGAAGACAAATGGCACAGGTGAACAAACAATGTGTATCAGATTCTTTGACATGATTTATTTATACATATTTTAGAGACCTTTATACTTGTATTTCATAAATTATTTAGCTCTATGAATTTTTAGGGCTAGGGGATTTTATTTATGTATTCATTATTATGTGATTGATATTTCACGCAGTTCTCAGGAATATATGGCACTTATCTAAGGGCTACTCCATATTCTCTGTCTCTATACAGGGACATACCTAGAGCCATTTTAGTTCTGGAAAACGTTTGTCCAAAAACTGTCTTCAGAATATGCTTGAATAACACCTGGCAAACATGTGAAAAGTTTGAGGAATTACACTAGGTGCCCAAATTATTCAAACTGTTTTAAAAATAACTAGTAAATTGAGCACAACTATGATGGTGTACCAATAAATGGTTAAATGTTCATATAAATATCTGTCATTCACAAATGTAAATGCCCTCAGAAAGCAACATTGAATGTTGCATTTTATTTAATTTATTAATGCACAACCATGCTGTGTTTATGAAGTCTGGGATCAGAACTTACAGATTTTTTCTAGATATGGACCTGCTGTATACAACTGTGCTGCGACAGTTCTGTATTCAAAGTTTTAGCTGTATAATATGAAACTGATCCACTCTAGTTTTTGACCTTGTGACTCTCCCCACACTGGATTGCACTATTGTTGCATAACATTTGGAGATTTTGGCTTTTTTGCCAGTCACTTCATGATTTTTTGATGCCCTCACGGCGATATGCCCTGATTACATTTACAGCATGTAGAGCATTAGACTGTTATTTGGAAAATGTGAAGCAGTCTTCTTATTTTCATGATCTTAAAAAAAAGGGGTAAGAAAAGAAGAAATACCATATGTGAAGACTTTGTCCTATTTTTCTTTCTCAGAGATTTCAAACTGAAGACAGTTCAACAGCTAGAAGAACATTTAAAGCTGCCAACACAAGTAAGGATGTACATCTAGAACGTTTACATTGAGTGATTTCCATTGTTTAATAATTTCTCCTGTCAGAGACAATATACATGTAATATATAACCAGCCATGGTATTAATATTAGCATTTGAGAAGTACAGGAGATGTTGTTCCATATTGTAAAAACCCGCAGATGGTAGTGGGTTTCCCCCTGGCTCTGCCCATTTTTCTCCCACCATAATGCTGGTCGCCATCATATAAGTGAAACACCAATGAAATAAATAGTAAATAAATATTGTACAAGATGTTACTAGGACACATGCGGGATATGAGACCAGCTCAGAAAACATTATGTGACACTCACGTCAGTGGTGAGACTTGAGATTACTGAACTGCCATTATTGCACCATCCTTCTCGAGGTATTAATTATGTGTCCATTGGTACCGAAAATGATTTTATAAGGCATTGCCACGTCACTGTCATGTTGGTGAAACAAGCTAGTTTTTTGAGAAATTGCACAAATAAAGTAATAGTATTAAACACAGTGATTTTAAATATGTATAGTGCTAAGTACTGCTTCAGACTCATTGTTGTACATGAGTCCATTGATAACAGTGAGATGCCTTGATCTCTTCATTATTAAATATAGTGTGTTGGTATATTAAGGAGAGTGTATTTATATTCTGTGTTCTAGGTGAGAGAGTCAATGTATGCCATTCTGGAGGAAGAAGCAATTGAGGATGTTGACCCATTTGTTACTGCTCTCCTGGAAGACCCGTTTTTGCAGAAATCTGGACTCACTATTGTCTTTGATCTTTTGACCCTTGCCCTTAAAGATGGTGAGTTTTCACTGATTCATGTCATTGGGCGATTGCACTTGGCTGAAAATAAAGTTGCATACACAGTATGTCACCAGACCTTGACCATTATAATATACTTATAAATATAATGTATTTAATTCTACAGCCCTTTTCTGTTGTACAAAAAACTGCAGACATGTCAGATGCTTTAAGCACTCGATTGGTTTCATTTAAAACTAGTTACCTATGGAAAGAGCCTTAACAACTGCAGTAGTCAGTATGGGGTTTGGCCATTTGCTCATTTGTCCCTTAGTCAATAGTTCACATTGTGTCAGGCAGTAAGCCTATCTATTGGATGTTTCAGCAAATATGAAGCCAACTTTAATTTGTTACTTCTGTTTGGTTACTTTGACTGAAAAACATCAAGTTTTGAAATCATTCATTTGTCTAGTGATCCAGTTCTCTCTCTCGCTGATACTTACTAGATGTAATATTTTACGTTTATCTAGACTGTATTTCCATAAAGAAGCTTTGCCTTCAGTGGGCAAGAATTCTTGATTAAGTTTGACTTTTTCTGTAAACATGTTCGATTTATTTTGCTATACATTTACATTTTGGTTGTTACTTATCTTCACTAAACATGCAAGCATTTTCAATTTCCATGTGAATTCACTTTCAGTTTTATGTGTTTGCTTCTGTGATTGTGTGCCCACATTTTACTCACTCCATACCCTTTCTTAAACATGTCCTCAAAGTGTTTTCACTATAGCTTTTACCAGATCTCCCGCCTCTCCAACAACAACATATGCTCAGTAATACCTCTAGCTTTTAATGTTATATTCCTGTTATCAGTATCCCTTAACTTGTCCACATGAATCTTCCTTGTGCCAGGATTAATAGATGTCAGTTAAAATTCAAACTTCTGTTCGTCAGTCATATCTTTCAGATGCAGAAACCTGTTAAAGTGTTCCCATGCAGAAGTAAACTTCTGACAGAGAGTTTGTTTGGTCCACATAAGGGTTTGCTGTTTTATTGATAATAATTGCAGGACATTACGATGCCCGGATTCGTTTCCTGATAAGGATGGTAGCCTGGAAGCTGCGGGTCAAGTGGGAAGAGGTGGAGCATCTAGAGCTTAGTGTGGTGGAACTTTTGTCCACAAATCAGTACCTTATGTCAGAGTAAGAGTTCAGCATTATTTCCATGTCTTGTGTGGTGTCCACAAACCACTTCAAAAGGACAGATTAAGGCTTCAGTATCTTGTCACTTTGTAGTGTGGTGGAAAATCTACCCATAAACCAGTACAAAACATCAGGGTATTGAAGGCTTCAAGACACTGTTACTTTGGAGTGTTGTGGAATCATTGTCCCAGGTAGAAAAAGTCAGAGTGTTGAAGGCTTCAAGATGCTGTCAGTGTATGGTGTTGTGGAAAATCTGTCTACAAACCAGTACAAAATGACAGATTTTAAAGACTTCAACATATGTAGTGTGTTGGAAATGTTACGCACAAACCAGTGCAAAACATCAGAGTAGGGAGTTCCAGACCTTCGCTTTTGAGCCAGGAAATGATTATCACAACCCAATGCAGAAGACCAGGAGTGTGATTTGCACTCCTTGATTCACACTCTCTCAAGCCTTCATTATTTCAGACGTGTGTTATTAGCACACCTGGGGGCCTCCGTGGTTCATTCGGTTATCGCGTTTGCGTAGCACAATGACAAAGAAGCCTCCCATCCATGTGGCCACCGTGAGTTCATGCTGGCTTCCTCGCAAGCTGTGCTGGGGAAGGTCTGCCAGCAATCTGCGGATGGTCGTGGATTTCCCCCCGGGCTCTGCCCGGTTTCCTCCCACCTTAATGCTGGCCGCTATCATATAAGTGAAATATTTTTGAGCATGGCATTGTAGTGTGGTGGAAACGCTGTTTGTAAACCAGCCCAAAATGTCAGAGTAAAAAAGTTAATCTCACGTAGAGTGGTGAAGATCTCCCCTTAACCAGTGATGTCATATTTTAAGAATTGCCTTTTGAATAAATCTACAGAGCCTCTAGTCAGGAGATCTGTTGAGAATTGGACATGTAACTGTTTACGTTCAGTTCTCTCATTTGGGCCCCATGCTGTTTCCTCAACCCTCCTGGAGTTAGTGAAATCATGTGAACAAGCGCAAACTTTGGGAAAAAAATACAGAGTACATGTATGATGTGATGTGAACATTTTGGCAGAGTGGTCGTAAAGGCTCACACCTTTCACAAGTGAAGCTTAAGTTCACACTCGTCTCTGCTTGATAAAGATGGATTTACTCTTTGCAAACATGAAAGTTTATCCCAGAGACAGTGTTTTTGTCCTGTGGTGAGGGGTCATTCAGGTGGTTTTTGAGTTAGGTTACATCTACAGAAAGGCTATATATATATTAATTAATATATGACATTTTGGAATATTCCTGCGTCATGTATATGGATGAATTAGTGTTGAAAGTATGATTAAAAACCAAGCTGTAAAAAACTGTCCATGGTTGTTGTAACATTTGTGAGCCAAATGGAATTTCATGTTTTGCAAATTGTGCACATTTTGATATCTTTCCATGGGTCAGTATTTGAACTTCTATTAGAAGCTAATTTATGCAAAATGTTCATTTATTTGTGATTGAGACCTCAGTATGTAAAGGCATAAGCATAGCCCAAAATATACATATTTCAGCTCGTGTGTAAATTTGGCATATTGAATTTGATAATCCAGAGAAATCTTTTGACAGTTGTTCAGAATACATTATACTTGGTTTACACTTAATGCAGACAGATGAGGTAAGTGACATATAAGGTTGTAATGTAGATTCATACAAGTTGTAGCATGTGATATTCCATATCACACCAGATTTCATTTTCACCTTATTACAGCATGTTCTTCTTCAGTAACATTTGCTTCTATCATTGATTTTTGAGCTGCTGTGTTCCATGCTTTAAAGTTTAAACTGACTTTTATTTCCCTTTGAGTGTAGAAAGTATGGATATTAATTATTATGTTTTGATACACTTCTATTTTAATATTACTTTTTTTTTTTAATTTTTAAGTTGCCGTTTTATTAGGTTTTTCAGGATGTGGGAGGGGATCCAAGAAAGTTACCTATTATGTTACTTGTTGTCAAGTTTTGTTAATATATGCATTCATACATAGCGATATATGCATACATCTGTATATATATATATATATATATATATATGTCATATGTGTGACAATATTGTTTAAACTCTTCTTTACACTATGTTCATCTGTCTATTTTGCCAACTGCATGCGAAGAGTTGCTGATGTGTAGATATGTTTTGATTATGTTTTAGTGTCTTTGTAGTCGTACAATACTGTATACATTAGTGTTACACGCTAATAGACTGTTTGTGGACAGTAGTCCAGATATCTTAATTACCATAATCATGACATGAAAATTTAAGTGATAATTTACCAGTATAGTACAGTAAGTTGATTAGTTTATTCAAAATTAATACATTGAAAGAGAACAATTCAATTCAGCTTTGAAACGAGTCGCAATTGTGCGGGAAAAGGTACTTGTGTTCCATTGGTTCTTATTAGTATGACTATGGTAATACATGTACTATACGGCAAATGTCATTGCAGGGTCCTGAGTGGGCAGTGCATGAGCCAACTTTAATAGTACCTTACTGGAGACCTGATATTAATTATGACTAATCCGCTCTTCACTATGTTCTGAAGATGACAAGAAATAGTTCTCAAGTAAACATTTAGAACTCCACAAGTAGATTGTCCAGTACTGCTTCTTGTATGATTGATTACTATAAAGTGGCCTAATTTAGGTGAAAATTTTATTGGGAAAAGTGAATTAAATTTTACCACTGCAAGCATATATTATGTTTACTTTTTCATCTTTTTATAGAGAGGAGCGGAAAGAGAAAGCAAGTCATGCAAAAAAGCAGAAGGTGAAGAGAATAGCTCTGATCGGCCTAGCCACTATTGGTGGGGGAACGCTGATAGGTGAGATGGTTAATGGAGGAAGTTAGTACCCCATAGGTGTTGGAAATGTTTGAAAGTATGCATGCATATTATGTCTTGAAGATGAAATGGACTTCCTCAACTGGAAAGTCTGTTTACCAATGTTACACAGTATTCACTATACTAACTGACTCAGTGCATGGTAGTCAGTTTAATGGGAGGAGAGAACTGAAGTTCCCTGGTGTACCCACTAAGCATTGGGATGCAAGGGATAACTTTCTCTACATCCGACGTGTAAATGTACACACCATGTTGATGGATGACAAAGGGTTTTCAATGAAAGTTAGATCATGGAAACAGGCCAACAAGCATCACTGACCTTTTATTGGCATCCGTAAGAGGAGGGCCCCTACAAATTACCTGTAACTAGCCAGGTTTGAACACGCAACTCCTGTGTCCAAGTGATTGAAAGACAAGTGCCAGTAAGCACAAGACCACTGGGAGATAATTGTGAAACTTTGGCGAAAATGTGTGCAGTAAAACATGTTCAAATAAGTATTGAAAGTGCCTTCAAACGTCAAATATTTTTTTCCACCAGTTAGTTTCTACATGTATGTTCCCCTTCCTTAATGTATTCATGCTGACTGTAGTTCACCTGCATTTCCCTCTAAGGTTGACAAATCAGTTAGAATCAAAGCAAAATGTTTCATTGCACAAAGCTAAACTTTACATGTAGCTATACAGTAATGTATGTACTTGTACAGTGTGGGCTCATGCAGACATGAAACACATAGGCTACATAGACTCTTTTTTGTGACAAGTTGTCGTGGTGCAGAATTTAAAGAACTCAACATCTGGCATGTTACAGGTTTAACAGGTGGACTAGCAGCTCCCCTGGTGGCAGCTGGAGCCGGGGCGATCATAGGGGGTGCTGGGGCTGCTGCTCTAGGTTCTGTTGCCGGGGTGGCTATAATTGGATCCTTGTTTGGTGTTGCTGGCGCTGGATTGGCTGGTTTGTATTGAGATCTCAGTAAATGATGTCCCTTTTCAGACTGTTAAGTTGGTGTACAGGAAAAATTCACAGTGCAGTGTGCTGCTGTACTAAAATGATTGAAGTTAATCTACAAGAACCTACACAAAACCAGAACCCTCTGTCTCAGTGACTCACTCTGCGTATACCCGATTACATGTATTCATTTGATGAGGGTTTAATGCAGTGCTCCGTAATTTTTCACTTGACCATATCCTTCCCAAAATCCTCACTGTTCGCAACTATATATATTTAATTTTCTGGCCAAAACTATGGAACGTCCTACCATGCACAATGCAAAGTGCACCGTCTATTTCAAATTTTAGAAAAGCCAAAAAATAACTGGAACAGAAAGCAGAAGTAGTGCTTAAATATCTCTTAGTTTTTCACTTTTTTTATTTCTCTTCTCCTCCCCCCTCCCTTTTATGCAATTGATCAACTCCTGTGTTGCCTGATTGTATATCACCTTCTTTAAATAAACCCTAACTTCAAAATCATCGGCTGAACCAGCTGTAACTGTATTTGAACCATTTTTACACTTCAAGAATAAGCTGAGGAGCTATTTTTTTTTTTGTACTTTCTTATGTTACGACATATTCTGAACTGCATTTTAACAACTATACGCCGAATATTTTATGTATCCTTTAACTGACCCTATATAAGTTCATTCATCTGTTTGTTTCAGGGTATAAAATGAAGAAGCGAGTGGGAGCGGTGGAGGAGTTTGAGTTTGAACCCCTCGTCCACGGGGGTCCCCTTCAGTCTGAGAGCACCCCGTCCCGACAACTTCACATCACCATCGCAGTCACGGGCTGGCTGAACAAAGACATGAAAGGTTAGCTTTATTTGTGAGCTTCTGCAGCTGTATCGATTTCTCTGGAAATATAATCAGGTTAACTGTAAACATATTCTCTCAGTTTATTTTGATGTTCATCCATTGTTGTAGCTTTAGCTTTTAAGTAAACATTAATAATTTCAGATTATTATCAGGGGTCTACAAAAGTTAACCTGCGGGACACCTATTGAAATCGTTCGATTATTGTTATCATCATTAATATTATTTATTCAATTTTGTAACCGTGCTACAGCCTAAATTGTTTGATCGATTGACTTGAAATTTTACAATGAAATTTTATCCGTACTTGAACTCGTGCCATGAGGTATTTTTGTTTTTCTAGGTCACATGGGTTGGCAACCATATTGTATTTCATAAGAAAACATTTAAACTTCTTCTTCTCAAGAACCAGCAAATGGAAAATTCTGAAATTTATTAAGCAGGTAGACCTTTCTTAGCTGTTGTAGGTTTGAGAAAATTGTTTTCCCTCCGATGAAAACTGTGGAATCTTGCCATTGGTCGAAATTATGATGTCATAATTAGTTTAAAAGTTTCAATTTTTTTTAACATATTCTGATGTGTTTTGGGATGTTGATTCAGAATCTGCCTTTGTGTTTTGTCTATCTCTAACTTTTTGAGATATGGTCAAAAAAACTTCTTTTAGTTACATAACTTCAGTGTCCTGTAATTCAAATATTATGAGAGCTAGAAATCTGAAAGCTACGATCAATAGTTTTCTCACTAGAAGCGTTTAAATGAGTCCACCCTATTTCAGAAATAGAAATGTCAGCCTGTACATTTAACGTAGTGTTTGGATGTAACTGTATTATTAATTACTCTGAGCGTCTCTTTTCCTGCATTGACTACTTATGTGAAGCGTTTGCAAATGATTTACTCAGTAAAGTTTGCAACTTCAAGCTAAAAACAAGTCTATGGTTTCAGTAGATCAGACCTTGTTCACTTTGCATTCATACATGTGCTGCAGTTAACTTGCTACATAGGTTGGCCACCTGTCACTCAAACCAAAAAATGAACAACTCAGCCCCTCTCCAGAGCTTGTAACAGGCAATTTTAAATGCTTGCACTTTAGCCAACCCTCTTCCCAGTGCATCATGGGCAATTCTCAACAGTCCTGAAGGGCATTCCCCCCCCCACACCCGGGCTATTACCATTATGATATAAGTCCAAAGTCGCAGCAAAATATATGCAAAATTTCTACACCTGCATGTATCTTGATTCATTATGAGTCCAATCAGTGCAACTGTTATAAGGCCAAATTCAACCATTAAAGAAATATCAGTTTCCAGTTTATTTTCAGGTCTAGACCTTGCATACTCATAAGAAGAGACAACCTTTAGGATGTCGCACAGAAAAGTAACTACCAAACTGTATGCCATGGCTTTGGACTGTTTTCAGGCAAACCATACATAATACCATTTATTACTTCTAGCTGTTTAGATCAAAATTTCATATCTACATCGTCTCCTAATATTTCCTGCCAGCTACATGCAGTCTGTCCTCACCTGCTCTTATAACTGAACTGAACCCAGGCAAATCAGATGGGAGACTGGAGTGGCGCAGCTGCGCATCATGTGTCGTAACAAGTTGAAATGTGCATACTTAGCTGGGTGCTCTGGTTGCCAAGGGCTAACACGGGCCATAGGCTATACTGGTGTTCACTATTAAAGCCATAGCACATGCTACCTGCTAGTGTAAGGTTAAAATCCACTTGATTTGCTTTATCCTTTGGCTTACTCTGTGTTTTTTCTTCTCTGTTTCAAAGTGCCCTCCAATATGATTTGTGTATGCAGGGCGTGCAGGACCGATCCCTAGAATCACTGTCTCTGACAGTTATATTTTTTACAGATGCATAAAGACTGCCTGTATGCCCTTAGACATAGCTATTGTGTCTCCTATCTGATAGTGTAGAATGATAGCTACGACTACAAGTTAAGTGGGCCCTGGCCGAAACTGCTATGCAGTACTAGTTATTATTATTATTATGAGGTAATTAGATTAAGTTGTGTAGTGTACAAAAGTGATGTCACAGGCCAAGGTAGAACTTATTTCATTTAGGACAGATATTGGTTCAGCATCCTTAATATAACTGACACTATTTTAGGGCCTTCCATCGAATGCTTATCACATATGTGACAGTGAGCTGTCGTTTCAGTTTTGCTACTTATAAACATAAGGTCTATCTTGTAAGGACCAGGTACAATTCTCATCAGTATAGTGGGGGAAAAAGCACATGAAATAAGAAAATAAATGTGATGGGTGGGGGGTGGGGGTGGGGTGGAGGAGGGAAAGGACAGCATCTTATCTTACCACATGTAGATCAATCCTGATTTATTGAGGCTATGATCAAAGATGATATATACAAAGGCTGTGAGCGTTTGCAGAGAAACCCATAGTACATAAAATAGTATGGTAAGTTATTCAGCGTATCGTCATATGTAGGGATGAAAAGATGTTAAAAGAATGAAATCCCTCATCACTTTATTTTCACTCCTTCTCTTTGGTAGTCACGGACATGTTTTGAATGTTTCTCTTGATGACAGATGTGAGGAAACCATGGAAGTGTTTGATGGATTCCCAGGAGCAGTACTGCCTGCGTTATGAGACAGAGCACCTGCTAGCGTTTGGGACAGCCTTTGATTACATTCTTGGTGTGGCCATGTCCATGGCAGTCCAGGAGTCCCTCAAGTACACTGTTTTGTCAGGTACGACGTGTCATTCCCTTTCATTTTGTCAAGTAAGAAATTGGCTTGTCATTGTAACATTTACTTCCACTTTCATTTTGTAATTGCTATACATATATTTATTTTCACTTTCATTTTGGCACGTCTGTTTATCCAGAATTTGCATTGTGTTCCTTTCTTTTCCCTTGCTGACACATCTATTCGTCTTCTTCCATCATCAGTGCTTGTCATTTTGTCCTTACTATTGGTCCTCAGTTGTAATTTAACTTTTTGTGTCTTTTTTGCCCTACACAGTCACCAGGCCTTTATATTCCCCCCAAATCACAGCAGTAAATGCTGTGCCCAAAATAAATCTGCCCAAATTAAGCTCCATTAAAAAAATTTGTAGTTTATTAGAAATCATCATTTAAAATTGTTATTTTTTATTTTTGCTGTGAAAGTCATGCTGACATAAAAACTTGGGGATCAAATACACAGAAGAACTTAAAATTACAACAACAGCAAAAACCAGAGTGAACTGGAGACGTGAAGTTGTCCAGTTCCTGTCTGTGCTCTGATTGAGGGCTGGCCAATAATCTCTGCCACATTCCTGTGATAGTTCATGCTACATGAAAGGCTGAGGTGACATTCGCATTTGAACTGAGGGTAGCAGAGACACATTTTGTTAGCACAGAAATACCTATAGTAACGTAATATTACACCATATGAACCTACGTAATAGAAAAGTGTCAGTGATAGTTTCGATTTTACCCGTGATTCTTAATGGAACTGAAGACTGATTCCCACCGTTGTTTGTTAACTTGGAACCAAACCAGCCAAGTAGACTTGCTTGTCGTGAAGGTATTTTTTTTTATTCAAAGTTGGACATTGCCTTCACTGTATACAGAACTCAGTAGGTTGCCAAGACACCTGCCAAGACATTCTGAAAGTGGCAATGACTCATCATCAAGAATGTCTTCACAAAATTTTCATTTGTTTTAAGGAGTGATTTCCTTATTCATGATCTGACAGATTTCTTCTTTCAACTGAAAACATTTGCTGGACCTTGTTCTGAATGCCAAGTTTTTTCATGAAGTACAACAACAACGCATCAGTGTAATTTCTGTAGAGATTTCAGTACCCATTACATTAAACACTGACGGTGGGTATAAAATAGCCAATGTGCTCTAGCTCTGATTTTACACATACAGCCCTTTTTTGTTAACTTATAAAGTTAAAGTTATAATTAACAATATTTTTTATTGATTTGAAATTTTAAGAAATGCAATTTATTATTCAGCATGTTTTCTGAAAAGGGAAGACACAAAGTTATGGCCCCTAGCCTTCTGATCTGGCTTCTGGCAGTTTAAGTCCAGTGGCCAAGTGTCCCTTTGCTCACTTTCTCATTTTTACCCCTCTGAGCTGGCAAAACAGAACGAAAAGAATAACCATGTGCGAGAACAATACGACAGCAAAAATAAAGATGACCAATTAATACATTTTTTTGTATCATTTATGTTAATTATAAATACATTAAATGCTTTGATGGTTAATTTGAAAAATGCTTGCCTTTCTTTTGCACTATTGTCAAATTTCCATGGACCCTTGCTATTTTGGGGAATTTTAGCTGTTGGCACTCAACACTGACCGTGCCCAAATCAGGGGAATATAAAGCCCTGGTCATCTACGTTACTCAGTCATTAATTTGTCCGACAATATCATTTGTTACATATCTAATCTTTCACGCTATTCTCTGAGTTACTTTCATTTTGTCATGTCGTCTGCACCGTGACCTAATGTGTGTTAATGTCATATTGTGTACCCCAGGTATCCTAGCGGCTGTGGCCTGGCCAGCTGCCCTGGTGTCTGCAGCTAATGTGATTGACAATCCATGGAGTGTGTGCGTACAGCGGTCAGTTGGTGCAGGCAAGCAGCTGGCTGAGGTTCTACTCGCAAGGGAGCAGGTAAGATGTCAATATACCTCCATCTTAGGTACCTCCACTGGCTGAGTGGTTACATGCAGTTTGCACCAGTCCATGCACTTCCCCAGCAGTCACGACTATTTGTTGTTTAAACCCAGCTTTTGCTACCAGCTACATTTACAGTGTATGTGTCTTGGGAATTATCCCAATTTCTTTGAGCCACTCTGTGGAACACTCAAACAACTAATCAACTGAGACATTTATGTGAAATTATGGTAAGTGTATCATGATGTCACAGAAAATAAAAATTGTGAAGTACAAACATTCATCTGCAATGCCTTTTAACCGGAGTTTTAACTCGTTCTGTAGGGTCACAGACCAGTTACACTGATTGGATACAGTTTGGGTGCAAGAGTTATTTTTTCTTGTCTAGAGGAACTGTCAAACAGAAAAGGTAAGAAGTTACATGTAATCATACCCTTGGAATATTCTTCTTTGTCGTAGAAACTTGCAAGCTTTATACTTACAAGTTTACAAGCCATAACTGATATGAATCCCCAGAGCTTTTCATAATCTTTAAAAAATGTTTACTTACTGGCATAAATTTGATGAAGTCATGTATTATATCCCAAGTACACCATATTGAAGAGTAGGTCACATTGAAAAGTAGGCCATATTGATGTATTTATTTCACTGGTTTTTTTACGCCGTACTCAAGAGTGGTAATATATGGCCATATTGATGAGCAGGCTGTATTGAAGAGGAGGTCAAACTGAAAATAAGAAATTACACAGCTCTCCATTGGACCTCATTTTTTCAAGAAAAATATTGGACCTTGGACTGGTGACTGGAATATGCCAGTATCTGGAACACATGAATGTGATAGGTGTCTTGACTGGTTTGATTTACATTCAAATAGAAATAGTTCGTTCTCCAATCGAACAAATAAATTTTAGGATTGAAATAGTGTTGTACAGAGCTATACCAGGCTAGAAACATGCTGGCATGGCAATAAGCTAAGACATCTAAGACCTCTGTATAAATGTAGTTTAGGTGATCAGAAGGTGTAGTGAAATAGAGATCGAAAGAAATGTAAGTTTAAGACAGATTTAAAAAATGAAATGTCAAGTCTCATTTAAGAAATGAAAATTTCAATCTCATTTAAGGAATTAAATATCTATTTTAAGAACTGAAATTTTAGATCTTAATTCTAAAAGGATGGTATAGACTGAAAGTCCTTTCAAAATTTTTATTTCTTCGCGCCTGATAATTTGATGGGTTTTTTTTTTTTAACTCCATATATAGTTATTAGGGTCTCTGAAGATTTTTCTTTCACTGTTTATTTTTCATAAATCAACTTGTGATTTGTTAATTTCCGCATATTTTCACGGATAAGATGATCCAAGGTTAAGCGCATCGGTCAGGGAGGGAAATCTGCCTATGAAATAGGCAAAACATTCAGTGTTTTTCAGGTTGTGTTTTGTTGGTTTTATTTTCCCCATTGATGCTTATTCTCTACTGTTGAGCAACATATTTAGCTAAACCTCTCTTCATGTCACTGTCTCAGGGTGTGAGGGAATTGTGGAGGACGTGATACTACTGGGAGCTCCTGTAACTGGAAATCATAAACACTGGGCCCCGTTCGGCAGAGTGATTGCAGGGAAAATTGTGAATGGTTTCTGCAGGTAAGTCAGACTGTGAATCCAAGAGTGAATGTACAGGCTAATACATAACATGGCTTCAAAATATAAAATATGTGCTCTTTTTCATAGAAAATACTTATTTCCGAGTCAATCACAGTTCTGTTCACAGTCCATTCAACATATTTTCAAATAACTTAGCCTAATTATGGTAATTTTTCAAGTTAATATAATGTATATTTTTAACCTTTGTCTGTCTGGCTGACATTTAGGTTGTTTCTAAGTACATGTATCTAATGAATAGGCCACATAAACAAACTATGTTTGTGTTTTATGATCTCTGGAGTATAGTGATTAGTATTAATGCCTGAAATGTAATTACCTAAAAGTGCCTCTAATAATCCTAAATGTAATTATTCATTGTAAATTCCATTTTCCTAATGGTAGGAATCTGTAGGAAAGGAGAGGTAATTTTTCTATCGGTATATTAAGTTTTGAACAAAGAAATCAGCTTTTTCTACTTGATATGAATTGCAGAGCTATTGACCTGATCATTTCCACAGATGAGAATAAGACAAGAGTCTGTATGATTACCTACTTGGTTTTTGTTTCAGGGGTGACTGGCTGCTGAAGTTCCTGTATAGGACTTCCTCAGTGCAGATTAAAATTGCCGGGCTTCATCCAGTGCGTTGGGAAGACAGGCGTATGTGCAACATAGATCTCAGTGATTTGGTAAGGGTTCTTCAACAGGTTGTCTGCTTTTTAGCTTGCCTGTACGAAGTAAGGCGAGGTATTGTGAGAAGGGAAAAGCGTGTGGATGTATGTGTCCGGTTAAGCATTTTTGTTTAGCTTCTGTATGATGTTCTCTCAGACATGAATCGAAGGTGAATGGTTTTTTTTAGCTAGTGTATAAGGGGCTGTCATTCATTGATTGAAGGTTAAGCTTTTTGGGGGGGGCTCCCTAATCTAAGGTAGAGTGTGTAAATGTACATAATCCAATTCAAGGTTAAGATTTTTTTTTACCTCTGTACAATGGCACTCTTATGTGGATTGAAGGTTAAGCTTTTTATTCTTAGCACCAATATACATCAGTAGAAAGCTATGTTATTGTTTTTTGGTTTTTTGTAATATTTCTTTGGCTCATGTTTAAAGGTTCTGGATGTTGTGTACATTTACAAAAAGCCTACTGATGGAAGGTTGGACTGCTTTTGTTGGTTTTAGTTTTATTGGCTTTTTAAATATTTTTTTAATGATTTTAATTGATAGACTTTCAATGGAAACATTTTTCAGCTATATAAACTTCACTTTGTTTGCTCTAGTAAACAGATGTTCTCCAGAAAGCCTCAATGCAGAGCAACAATTTCTTGCACACAGGGTTTCTGTGACTGTTTTTGTTTTGGAGATTTATGGACTTGGTCAGATTTGCTATTTTTGTTACCAAGAAAACTTTCATTTAGGGCTTGAGTTTTTATGTACGTGCCTACGTACATGTAGGAGAACAAGAGCAGTATTTATAACCAGGTTCCTCTGGTGACTTTACCAGATTTGTCATCATTTTCCTGTTTTGTGGACACACATCCAATTTGCCTTCACTCAGTTCTCCTGTAAACATGGATTTCTATAAGCCTTTCTCGTGGGGCTACAGTTTCTTATGCAAACATTTATCTAGATAAGCTTTTTGGCTCTCTAGCTACTTTACCAGATTTATAGAGTGTCAGAATGTACCTTGGTGTATTCCAATTTAGCTGGTATATCTGTAGAAAGCTTTCCACATCTGTATTAGTACTTGAAGCCTTTGACACTGACTGATTCATGTGCCTTTCTACACTGCCACAGAATGTCTAAACCATCCGCACATACGGTGACAGTTGTTAGCTGAGTAGTTGCTTAGCCAATCATAGGATAGCCAATCAGGGGAAGCGATTTGCAGATCAAAGATCACTCCATCAAGTTGGTACTCAAACACCCCACATTGAAGGTGGTTACTTCCATAGCTCAGCATTTCCTCAGCCATTCACAGGGTTGCAATTGTTCATGGATTGCCAAACGCAGTTCACATTTTGCATATCAAAGACCACTGCCTCAATTTTATGCATGAACCACCCACAATAACGTCTTTACCACTGCAGTAATTTACGACTTTTATCTTTATCTGATTGCATTGTCTAGTTGACTGCTATAGCAGGCGAGCTTGAGGGACTCCCTGATTGCCTTTTTGTACTTCTGGTGTGACATCAGTTTTCAGTACAAACTTATGCACGTCCTTTAGAATTTTCAAGTTATGTCAGAAGCTCCTCTGTCAACCAGCGCCTGAAGTTGAGTACATCTGTTGTAGTGGAATCCTTTGAACATCAGGAGTGTAAAATCATCGACAAAGTCATGTTCACCCCTATGTAATAAGAACACAGTTAATATGTGGATAGCTGGTATTCAGACGGTTTGTGCTAGGATGTTCAGGTGTCAGACAACTTTATGATATTATTTTTGTTTTGAATTTACAATATACAGTTTGTCTTCACTAGGTGTCTGGTCACATGGACTATTTGGTCAAACTGGAGGAGATTCTGAATGTCATTGGAGTTAGGACGGTTAGCAGTGAAGGCCACCCTTTCAAATCCACGTCCTCCTTAAGTCTTGCCAGCCCCACATCCCAGGCGAGTTCTCCCAGCATGAAAAGCCCAGCTGCAGAAAACAACAACCAAGTGCCTGAGGACATTGGCCAGGTGGCTAAATCTGATTCAGATATCAGCGTTGGAAACGCTTCGCAGAAAGCCAAAGGTAAGGAGGAAGAGGCTGGCCTCACCACCGGTGGTGCTGGAGGTGCCAGGGGTGCTGAACCAAAGATGTCCGGTAAGACCTCATCAGAATCACAGTCACAGAAGTCTGTAGAGGAGAAGTTCACAGACCTTGGGCTGGAAAACAGAAATGACAGCGTAAGGACATCCTCTCAGGAGAGGGTGTATATTCCTCCTAGGAAACCACAAGACACACATAGCTATGACACAGCAAACACCAACCCTTGAGCAGAACTGGAAATTTACAAGAGAAAGATGGTGGGAACATTAAGTGTAAAAACAGCCCAAAGCAAAAACCACTGGGTAAATGTCATGGAAACAAATTAAATTGTAGCCAGAGATTAATTAATAGTTTGTAGCAAGATAATTATTGATGGTGGATCCAAATCTTTTTATTGCATTTGACCTAAACTTAAATCATTGACAAAGTCACTTAATTTCCCTGATTCTGAGAATTCAGTTGATCTTAGAAAGCAGTTTTGAGATTTGTTGGGAAAGTTGGATGATATCCTACCGGAAATATGTAAGATGCTGCAGTAAAGGAAATGACTTGGAAAAAGTCACTTTTTGGAGGCAGTTGTGCAGGGAAATACAGTATTTGGTGTTAAAAACTATTCCATATGTGATGACGTTCTTTGCTGGAAAATGACTTTTTATCCATTAACTTTTGTTTTAATCACCAGCTGTTTAAAGTTTCCTGTTATTTCCATGTATTATACAGTTGTTCTCTGTTATAATGGGGTGTGGGCCAATGAATTCAGATCAGCTTTATACCATGACTTGACCTATGTGAAATTTTCAGAGGTAAATTGAGCCCTGGCAAAAATTAACACAGGGAAATACGCCCATCTGTAGTTTAGTAAAAGGTCATAAAAAATGGGGACTCCTGAATTTTGAGAATTTCTAACTTTTTTCCTGAAAAGCAGGGAAAAACAAGGTTTTAAACGCAATATCGTTAGTGTATTTTCAGAAATTTATTTATTTATTGGATAGCAAATTAGATTCGATCATGACACACTACCCATGCCGAATAAATATGTTTAGGTGATACAGTATAAATTTTGCTTGCTGTGTTGTTTGTTGGACCATGTCCAAAATGGAAATGCTATTTTTATTGTGCACTGAATTTATTTTGATAAAGAGGATTTCTCAGCCTAATCTACATTTTTCTATGCCCTCTTACGCTCAAAATCAAACTGCCACATTAAGCTCAGGTGTGCCATGTAGGTCTACATTCCATGTCTGATTTTATATGACAGAAGTTTATCTCGGGTACTAGGTGAAAATCTTAGCAATCAGTGTATAGGTTTTCCAAATCACAAGGCATGACTCTGAAGTACAAAACAAATTATGCAGTACATTTATTGTTCCCTCACAAAGATCTTTTTATGTAAGGCACAACAATTTTAAGTATTCTAAAGAAAAAGTGTATTTATATAGGTACGTCTATATGTAATTCTTAGATCACATTTCAGGGAGTGCTGGTGTATTAAATGCAAATATCTGTTAATCATGTGATTTGTTACTAATTTTATATGTTATGTATCTAAGTAGGAGCACCTTGTCAAACATGTTGGATGTTTAGCACCATAAAGTTGTGTACAAGTATTATTGTTTATTACAAACAGATTAATGTGTTACATGTACTATGTAATGACAATAGAATCTGATTGATAAATGCCTCTCTTGGACATTTTTTAATCTTACAACTTTTTGTACAAAGTGTGTGTATTGTACAGTAGTAATATTGTTGATAGTAAACATTGACATACTGTTTTGTTTATTATATAAATGGAAATCAAATTATTTAACATAGCTTTACTTTTGTGTAAGGGTTATTGATTATGATTTCAATTTTTATAAAATATTGGTGAAAGAGTTTCAGACACCAAGATTGAAAAGCATTATACTCAGGTATTACAAGTACAAAAAAGAAAAATTTGATCTTTTTTTTTAAAACAAGGTAGAGTGGATCAGTTTAGAGAGTGGAGGATGACATTATAACATTGTGCTGTCACAACTGGCAGCCAAGGGTGCTGGTTGCATCAGTACAAAGTTAATCAGGGCTTAGCAAAAAGTGTTCAAACACTCAAGGTCATGTTATGAAAAGCTTTCAAACATTCAAGGTCATGTTATGAAAAGCTTTCAAACATTCAAGGTCATGTTATGAAAAGCTTTGAAACATTCAAGGTCATGTTTTGAAAAGCTTTTTAGTATTCAGAACAGGACAAAACAAAAAGGCGGTTTTATAAACGGCCAAGAAAAGTTTGTGTCAACAGATTCAAAAATCTGAGTTTTCCAATAGAGCTAATTCAACTCCGAAAAGTCATATGCCTAGATCAACCAAGTCATTAAGGACTTGTGTGATTGTTCAAGTGAAGTACAAGAGAAAGCAAAGGACTCCTCGACCATTCATGAGTCAGTAACGGTCTTCAGTAACTCAGCTGATCTAGTGTCGGATTATCTGTAGAGGAAAACTCGAAAGTTGACGCAGACTTTACCCTCAGGGTAGTGACGAATGTCGTGAACTACTGCATTTATGAAGATTGCTGTTAATTGGTGAATGGAAATGAAGAGATTATTTCTTGATTTGTTAGTATACGATGGTATATGTAAACATGATTATTTAATATATGTTGATTAAGAACATTTGCAAAACATTAGACTTTCATATGTGTGCACCTCCTTGGATACATTTCCCATCAGCAGTGAAAATCTCATGAGATAATAGCTACATGTACATGTATGTATGTGCGATAGTTTTAAAGAAAAGACAACACTGGACCAAATGTACATTTGTATCGATAAAGAACCCCTTTTAAGGTTCAAAAATGTCACTTTTTAATTATGTGATACAGGATAACCACGATATCGCAGTTCAAAGTAAGCAAAAACGCTAAAGTAGGAAAAATGAGTGGGCTGCCATTCTATCAAATTTAACCAATCAACGGCTAGATATATCTACCAGCCCAGAAGGCATCTGCTTCCACAGTGATGTCACCCATTCCTAGTTCATTGTATTGCCACGGTGAAGTAGTATTAAATCAGCTGTTTTCCTTCTGGTTACGAGACAATTCTAAGATACTTTAAAGCCATTTAAGTGGTAGCGGAATACACCATGGGGTCATTCCCCAAGGTCTCAGCCAGGAAGCCACATATTGCGTGGCCTTCGCTTGTAATAGTAAACACAAAGTGGTGTCTCGCCTGTTATACTGAAGAGTATATGGTATGGATGATGTGGCATTGTGTTTCCGGTTTCTCTAAAAGAGGGTGTCCCACGGCCTCGTAAAAAGTACATATTAAAAGGTGATTTATAAAGTTCACCAAGCATGTCATTGGAAAGCGCATATGCCAAAGTCTTATGAGCCCCTCTTCTGATATGACTTGGATCATATTTTTTGTTGTCTTTTCTTTTAAAGAAGTATTGAAGATTGTTTGTCAAAATCATGTAAATAATACTCTGACATTAATGTGTCTCGTTCTTAGAATACAATATACTACAATCAGGGCTTTAAACCGATCTTACGTTATTTTTTCCGGTCGTGACCTATAGTATCAGTATCTAAAACCATATCCAGTTCCCTTCTTTGGAGTTCGGGGAGGACCCAAACTTTTGCCTGTGATGAAAGAAAGTATCCTGTCCAAAAATAGTTGACATTTAGATGATAGAGAAATGATAACCACATATAAAAATACCTTTCTTGGTTCTTTTTTAAATAACATTTTCACGGCATTGAATATCATCAACACTGCCTTCATATGGCTATTTGCGCATTCTTGCGTTCATTGAATACAACTTGTTTTCCAGTATGGCATTTACGTCATATGGCGATGTCAAATTTGCATTAAGTTGTTGAAGTTCACCATTAACTTATCGAAGGTTGTTCAAATATTTTGGGGACTTCATTTTCCTCCGCCAAAAAAACTGATCAAAGCTGCATCGGTGAGATATTCCCAAGTGTGGTATAAACTCCAAGCACACGAAAGAAAAACCTTTAGCGACTGTGTCCTCGTAGTTTTGCAGGGCCGTTTGACATATTGTATATAAACATAACTTTGTGTTGGAATGATAAAATATGCTGTCATTTACTGGTTCCGTTCGGACTCGTCTAAGCTCAAATCCATTCTGGCTGTGCTCTCAGTCACTGCTTTTATCCCACGTTCTTTTCCTGACTTGACAAGGTGAAAAGATCCCTTTCCACTAGAAGGGAATCTTTCCCCCGGTCTTGCAGGAGTGAGGTGTAATTTTTATTGTGCAGGTAAAGAGAGGACATTTCATTGAATCTGAAGTACAATTACTATGCAACTTATCTGTGAAAAATCGGAGTGGTGTGATTCATACTTTGTGTTTTATAAGTAGGCAAAAGTATGCCCAAAGGCAGTTTTCAGTATTTTAGGGAGTTTTGCCTGGGGAATTCCCATCATAATAAAAATATTATTACGTGAACCAAAATCATTTGTGTATATTTGATGTCAAGTTGGAGAGTTTTAATGTATTGGGGAGTATCGTGTTGTTTCACGGAATCATATTTTTGTCAATCGAAAGAAATGAAATATTTTCTACGTCTGTTGAAACTGCTTGTTCCCCACAGTTCGTTCATGAGGTGTTCTCAGTCACTGCGGGTAGCGTGTCGTGGTTGGTTGTTCCATAGGTGTTCCAATTGTGACAGTACCACTATCGGAGAGGAAAATGATAAACAAAAGGCTTGTTCAACTCTCAGAGAGCGATAGGCCTTACATCAGATCAAACAAAGAAAAACGAAGACGCTAGACTAAGTTCAATACATACATTTGAACAAAATAAACAAATAGTACAACTAACAATTATATACAAAACAATACGGGTAATTACAAAAATATATATGGTTTCTTACGGATGTTAGCGTCCCAAATCCGGATGGACTATTCCGGCTTCCAAAGGCGAGTCAGTACAAGTAAATATAGAATCCACAGTTCTTCGCAATTCTCGAAATGAAGGATAAGTCCTGTAGTGACCAACAGCAAAAGGCCCGGTACGAAGCCGACGGTAGATATCCAACTCCCCAGCAGGGTGCAAGTTTCCTGGGCAGACGGGTTGACAAGAGCGCCCGTAATGCCGAGCTGGCGATGAATGTTTCACTCCTCGAAAATATACACAAAGTCCATTTCAGGGTAAACTAGGATGAAATGTACGTAATGGGATTTGTAAAGAATAGGTTGAGGTATTGTTCGTCGCTGACCCACTTTTCCGATGTTCATTGAGAAAAGGGCATTTTTCAATGAATTGATGTCAACCTATCACGTTATATCACCCGCATCCTTACTACGTAATCGCACAAAGAGACAATGAATAATACAAGCTCCAAAAGAACGTCTCACACCAAATAGCAAGTGGCGAAACACGAGCTCACAAAGTGCTACGTACCGAAAAATGAGGTACAAAATGACAAAATTGTCGAAATGCGTGTGAGCCAATATCTCGAAAATCCCACAAAAAGCCTTCTAAGTAGACAAAAGCAAATATGACTCGAGTGCACCCAAGTTGTACGACTGCGCTCAAAATAAGTAAATGACTGCGAGTTTTACAACTTCGTCGCTAATATTTATAGCTTAACGTAAAGAAAATTCTGGATAGTCTGTCCGTAAACATGTTTACAATACGTGTACCTTTTCTAGATTTCTAGTATCTTTCCAGAATGTACGCTCTATGTACGATGACACGAACTCATAAACACCAAAGCCTCGAGAACAGGCAACTGAATTCCAAAGCAGGCTATCACGTATATAGCGCAGGCTATAGAGAATAAAATGTAGGTCAGACACAGACCTTGATTAGCCTGAAAACAAACTTTAAAAAATATAATACAATATTTTAAAGACGAGGCTCGTAGCACAATTTACATCGCACTCAAAAAATTTTCAGTCATATGACGACGAAGAGTCCTTTCATGTGTATTTAGTGTCTTCTTGTGGTAGGGGGAATCCACGCTATCAAAGTGCTTCCGCCACTGCACTATCATACCGAAGACACCGGGCAGAACATCCCACCAAGTCACATCATACTCAAATCTAGTAGACCTGTCGTGTTACCTTGCTCTAACCACTCACTACTTAACGAACAGTGAGGAGGCAACATTTTTAAAGACTTAGCAGCCTATATGACCCGATCCAGGATATCCCGACTTCGAGACAGACACTTTATCTAGTGGACCACTTTGGCGGTCGTGGAGATACAGTATGGAGATATTTTACCGCATTGGTGACCTGATACGGTCTAGGACGCTCACCTTTGACAATTTCAGTAACCTGACGGTAGCTGACAGAGCTGAAGACCACAGACTTGTCTCGATGGTTTTGCCCGGTCATTGGCGTTTCCTTCAACCGGAGAACCGACCGCTATCAAATGTAAGTCTTGCGTTAAACAAAACAAAATAAATCAGGAAGCCAGTGCTTATAATCTGGCCTTCTCCACCGCTCCTTATAACATGGTAACCTTTTCACAAGTCAACTCTTGTAGTTTGATCTAGGGCTTCACTGAAAGAATGTTCGAAGTCAGCACGTATGGCTGTATTCTCCACGCTACATTGACTCAATGTTGCTGAGATGGACAGACGTTACTGTATAAAATAATAAATATTTCTACATTGTTCTTCGTATTTTAATATAAAAAGATTTTAAATTATGCGTATAAACCATTACGCGTCTTCTTACTTCATTGAAGTATTCAATGTCCCCATTCAGTCCTTATCACTGATATGACATCCACGTCTCACCTGTATCCGGTGCGCCTTATTATTGCAATTTACCTTTAACGTGAATAATTCTGATAGTTTAGAAATATCAAGACATATGTTACATGCAGCCTGATATTTCTTCGGTGCCAACTTCCCAGTCACAGATTACAACGTGATAGTTCCTCGTGATACAGGGTGAGTTCCCAATCAGTGGTTACGGCCTGATAGTTCTTTACGTTGCGTGTGGACGTCCTAGTCACTGGTTACTGAATAATAGTTCTTCACGCTTCTTGTAAAGTTCCCAACTACTGGTTACAGCCTGATAGTTCTACAGTGTTCAGTTCCCAGCCACAGGTTACAGTCTGATTGTTCTCCACACTACTATGTTCAGTTCCCCGACACCGGTTACAAGCTGGCAGTTCTTCACGCCTCGGTATTATAGTATTCCCAGTCTGTGCTCTCTGCCTCATTGTCAGACATTTGGAAACGGGATCGGCGATAAGTTCGCACGTCTTCGCAGCTTCTCTCACCTAGTGTAGATTAAAGGACGCACAGTCTTTGTATTTCTGACACAAAATGAAGCAAGGGAGAACTGAGAAGACTGGAAACAACCCTACCTAGGGATTCAGAGACCGCATTCCTGGACGAGAAGTTCGTTTTAAAAGAACGCCCTAAAACCAAAGGTCCAGTACTGGACCTTTGGTTTATACTGTTATATCCGAACACAAAGACAATACTTCGAATGAAAGATACCAGAAGTTGGCCTACCAGAACCACAGCGAATCGAACTTCAGATACAATAACTTTAACAATGCTGCCATCAGAAGTAGTCACTGTAACACGGGTATCAGATATCAGATGGTACAACAATTGCAACTCTGTGACCAGAAAAAAAAGCAAGTTCCACGACAGAAGAATCAAGCACAACGTATTTTTCAGAAAATATGACAACTTCATGTTGTAAAGAAAGTAACAGCAATAAGTAAATAATAAATACATTCAATCACCGTTGTGGAACAGTATATTAACGTGTGACAAACTGCCACGGAAGTAACCCTTTCATGCAACATGAAGCTGTTGTCAAGAGACATCAACATAACAATTATGACGCAGTGCAATGACCCCAAGCCTCCCACCAATGCGGTCGCTGTGAGTTCAGCTCATGCTGGTTTCCTCTTCGGCCGTACGTGGGAAAGTCTGCCAGCAACCTGCGGATGGTCGTGGGTTTCCCCCTGGCTCTGCCCGGTTTCCTCCCACCATAATGCTGGCCGCCGAAGTATAAGTGAAATATTCTTGAATACGGCGTAAAACACCATTCAAACATCTGTTGCTGGCAGATCTTTTCACGTACGGCCGGAGAGGAAGCCAGCATGAGTTGGACTTGAACTCACAGCGACCGCATTGGTGGGATGTCCTGTATCATCACCCTGATGTATCTTCCCATGACGTCATTAGAACACGGGTACGCCTCCGTCGTGCTCAACGCCTGTGGGGTCGATCGATAATGGCAGAGGGCTGACTTAATCAGGGCACCATTGTTTGGATCACCTACCAGGATTGGCGATATTTCTGTGGCAAAATTTCGCAGTTCTTGGGAAACTTGAACAAGTAAAAAAAAAAGGGGTGTGTTCTGACGCAATATCACAGGAATCTAATCTACTCAATATCTTTACTTTATCTGAACATGGTAATAACATTTTCTGTCTGCCAGGTCACTGAGTGCCGTATAGGCCTGTCTGCCAGATCACTGAGTTCCGTATAGGTTTGTCTCTCTGGTCATTGAGTACGCTACAGACAAGTCTACCAGGTCACTGAGTACAATATAGGCCTGTCTGCTAAGTCTCTGAGTACTAGATAGGCATTTCTGGTCACTGTCTAGTCACTGAGTACCGTATAGATTCGTCTATCTGGTCACTGAGGACCACACAGGCAGAAAAAAGGGTGATAAGTATCACCAAAAAATGGTGATCACTAAAGACCATTTACCGCCATCACTAAAGTTTTTTGATGGCTGTCACCAAAGTCTGGTGACGAGCATCACCAAACTATGGCGAAGGCCATCACCAGTTTTTGGTGATGGCTGGAAATAATGACAATCTTTAGTGATCACCATTTCTTGACGATGGACTGATTACCATTTCTTGGCGAGGGGGTTATCAGCACTTAAAAAAAGAGACAACCACGCTTTATCCTTTTTATTTATAATATTTAAAACAATCCGGCATCTCTCCGTGTTTTTACTAGCCACCTTCATATAAGTGAAATGATAAAATTCCAGAGTAAACTACAATCAACCTAATCATATTTGTTGGCTTTTAACAGTTCAGTGAAATGATGATACATTAAAACAGCAAACCAGAACATAGATTCATAACAGAGTATTAGCAGAAGAAAATACAGTCATGTACAACTCGTGATGAATATAAGACAGCAGCATGCACATTGATTTAACACAAAATAACTGTCCACAGTATTGTCCACAATTCTCCAGTAGCTCTTGTCTAAAATACTACAGGAATACACTACTTCCTGGCAGTCCTCTCTATCAACTCTGCGCAGTCCACAAACTCCCTTTTCGGTATTCCTCAGAACTTGTTTAACGTGAGAGATAAGCCCCGCCACCACCAGCGAAGCCTCGTTCATATAGGCAGCTCGTCATATCATAAGGCCATCACCCTTCATGTCGTCCCATAAACCATACAGTAAGATACAGGGCTAAACTCTTCCGATGACATCTCCATAGTCGATAGACAGGGTGGACAAAATTAAAAGATATGTAGAAATATATTAGTATTTGTTAAGAGTAATGTAATCACCAAAACATACACGAATGAGGGATTCAGTAAACAAGAGAAATATATAAACTTTTGCTAAACTCAGTTGCATAGTGCAGGGGACATCTTGCAGGGAAGCAGCAGCCACATAGAAATGGTTAAAAATGGTAAACTGACAGGCTGGAAGGCAACAAACTATTATCTGTTTTTGATGTGGTTTTAAAAAAACCTTGAAACCAAATATGATAGTGTGATATCCCATAGTTGCAGACAAACAGTGGACACAATAATTAAAACATGGTCAAAGGGATAAACTGATGAGTAGATTGCATGTACATATGCTCCGCCCTCTCACACTAACCTGTCAGTGTAACACCTTTTCAAAGCAAGATTTTACGCTCTCCTCGAGGTGGGAGCAAGGCGGTGAAGGTGGGGGCGTATTACGTATAAGCTCTGTACGATCAAGCTACATGTATGTAGACTTACCTTTTGCATTTCCACTTCTAAGTTATTCTAAATAATTCAGACAGACTGGTGCTGCTACATTAGTACAGAAGACTGCAGAATACTTTTAAACATTATTTTAAGCCATTTTTAAACATTATGATAAGCCCACGTCTTATAGTTACTTCTGCAAGCACCAAACAGCGAAGAACATTATGTTAGCTCCTTATAAAGGCAGATTCGCACTGTTATCAGATCACTACAAACAGTACTTTTCGCACTTCTTCCTTTTAGGGTTCACTTATGTAATCCGGGTAGAATAACTTTGAAACACGCCCTTTCCTTACTCTATTGAATTATATAGGCCTACTATTCATCACTACAATGGAAAGACAAGAAAAAACGTTCATACATACTTTCTGAATGAATTTTATGCTACCTTTCATTTGTGGCATGTCAAAACATTAAAATAGTTCGCTCTAGAAATCGACACACAGGTTGACAATCGTGCACGTGGATCTATATTTATATATATAGCGTACAATTCAAAGGATAGAAAATACACGAAATCTCCAAGTGTTGTGACTGGAGGTATTCCATGTATGCGAGTGCATATTTTCCATGACATTAGGGTATGTGCATGTGTTATCGTTGAGTCGTTGAGTACTATCCAAACCTGCCTATCTGGTCGCTGAGTACTATCCAAACCTGCCTATCTGGTCGCTGAGTACTATACAGATCTGTCTGTGTGGTCGTTGAGTACTATACAGACCTGCCTGTGTGGTCACTAAGTACTATACAGGCCTGCCTGTGTGGTCGCTGAGTACTATACAAACCTGCCTGTGTGGTCACTGAGTACTATACAGATCTGCCTGTGTGGTCACTAAGTACTATACAGGCCTGCCTGTGTGGTCACTGAGTACTATACAAACCTGCCTGTCTGGCCACTGAGTGTTAAATTTGTCTGTTTTTCCGGTCACTGCTAGTCTGTCCGGTCACTGATTACTACATAGGCCTGTCTATCCGGTCACTGAGTGCTAAATTGGCCTGTTTGTCCGGTCATTCAACACTATATAGGCTAGAGTGTCCGGTCAATGGGTCTTATATCGTCTTGTCTGGCTTGTCACAGAGTACTGTATAGGCCTGTCTATCCGATCACTGGGTATTATGTAAGTCTGTTTGTCTGATCACTGAGTGCTATACATGCCTGTCTCTTTGTTGTTTTGGGCGGGAAAAGTGGAGATGTGGGTTGTGACATGGTTAAGAGCTAACGTGGAGTCTGTTACTCTTCAAGCTGTTGTGTTTTATATTAAGAAAAGCCATTGGTCAGAAATATTAGGCAGGGATTTATCTTAAGTGCAAGAGCACATACTGCTGTGAAGGCATGCATCTACATAGGAATTGTGAAATATGAGCAATTTGACTGGTTGATTAAGTTGGCCCAAATTAATTTCCCTTGTGTAGGGAATAATGTACCTTCCGCTGTTCCATAGCAATCAGTCATTTAAAGGGAAAAACCTCGTAAAAATGAAATTAGGGTGAGTGAAGAGACCATTAAAAACTGTATCTGAAAATACCTTCACTGAATTTTTTAGATTTTTTTTTTCACCAAAATAAAAGCAATCAAATATTAAATTTCTGCTTTAAGACCAGAGAAAATTCGGCGTGACGTCACTGGTGAATCACATCATCAATATGATATATAAAACCCACCATGCAGTCAAAACATTTGACTGTATTTAAGTTCATTTTTACAAGATCTTCCCCTTTAAGGTATTTCAATACAAATGAATTCCAAAAGTGAGGAGATTGCTCATTTTTGCTAGACACCTCAGACCAGGCTACATTTTGTATGCAATCTTCTATAACATCGTCAAATGTAAATGAACCTATATAAATGCACAAAAACTCTCAGTCTGGATCAATTGTCGTTGAAAAAGATCGTGTAAGCCATTCTGAGATTGCCCAACAGTTGCTGCGCGAGATCAAGTCTCGACCTGATCTGACCGATGAAATAATCCACGAAAGCGGGCATAGTTCAAGCCTTTGTTGTTTTACAGGGAGGAACAGGTAAATGCCCTAATGTTAAAATTCTCGTTTTTGTTCATTGTTTTCTTATTTGGAAAGGTTAAGTGTTATCCCTTCGAGTGGAAACAGCTGAAAACACGCTGTACTATGTGGACTATGCAAACAATGTTAAAAATTTGTCAACGGCAGAAGTTTGAGATGTTGAGAGATCTATATGTCGGGCGGCTTATTAACACTTGTTTAACCAGATGCACATTTGGTATAAAGAAAAAAAAGAGGATTAGGCGTACAAAAGACATTTGAACATATGGGTAACTTAAATATAAATAGCATTTATAGGCATGAATTGTTTTTAAGTGGTTAGTGCAGTAGTGCCCTGAGGGGTTGGTTATCTTGTCCAGTGTTTAATCCGTGCATTTTTAACACACTTAGCCCGAAAAACAGGTTTGGGGCAATGTACCTCAGTAGTCGGTGAGACTGAAAGACCTATACGGTCACTTTCGGCTTCTCGCTGCATGGCTCGACTGAAGACGCAGCTTGTCAGGTGGAATTGCTAACACGTAGCCATTTGCTTATAGGCAGCTGTAGCACCTTGAACAATAGAATATATTCACTCGTTACGGTAAATAAATATAATTTCTAGACGGCCTCTTTTCACAACACGCCAGAGGTGTTACGTTTTATTAGTTACATGGTTACGGAGTGAAAGGATACGAAACTATATGGGGTGAATAAGCCTCATATAGAGCGAGGCGTCAGAGTCTTCCTGCGGAAGACTTTAAAAACTACATAGAAATTTGTTTCTTGAAAAACAAAAGCTTTATTTCTGTCATAACGTTATTGACAATGTTCGTGATTTTTGTGTCACACTGTAACTGTTACGACATGGCGTTCTCACTGCTGCTGAGCCATCAGACGCATATAGCATTTTATAGCATGAAGTTATACGCGTTCGTCATGTGACCGTTACTGTCCAATCAAAAGCAGAGGATTTTGTCTCATGCGGGATAAAATAAATTACGGGCAAAAAATTTTGATCAGCAAAGTCATAGGACTACATCGGTTCTTTGACTGGAATTGGCAATGGCAGAAAACATACAGAACTTGTTCACCTCTTATTTGAGTTATTACCCAACCATCACGAAGCTGCCTTAGGCTTAAATTAGGCTTGGTTTTGACTTGCGTTATTGTTTCTGGAGCTACATTTGAATTTAAAAGCTAGTTTCAATTCTACATGTCAAAGGCAAAATCCTTAAAAGAATGTTACAACTTCAACGGAATAAACTCTTTCGGAGTTCAGACGCCAGTCCGACTTAAGACTAAGACAATTTTGCCCTCCCTGGAGCCAGGAATATGCGCGTCATCGGTTATTGACACTGTTAAGCAAAAATAACTCATTGGACGCTTTAGATACGTCCGAACTGATGAATACTGATGTAGTCTATAGGCAGCTGTACATTTTTCTAGTGTAGATGAAAAACATAATAAAACCTCCAGGCCACGCGGTAGACAAGAAGCCCATAGGTACGGTATACCAGGTGTTCTGACTGTAGCATGGCGAGGTCGTAAGGTCATATATGTCTAGTGTTGGTTTAGTGATGTACAGTATATGTAGGAAATACAGTTCTCATCCTCTCACTTTAACAATAATAGACTCCCTTCAGATCCTGTGATCGCCCTAGGCCTCAGGCAGAAATATCCGGCTCAAAGGGATTTAAATTAATGTTTAAGTATCGTACGTTTCTAGCTCCCACAGTTGGCAGTACTCGTCGTGACGTTGTCACAGTTACAAACTCTATAGGTTCTCTGTACTTACTATGTTTTTCGTTTTGTAAGGGTTCCTGAAAATCAAGACAACATAGAAGGGATGGACTTTGTAGAGGAAATACTTCCCGTCTACGACTATGTTATTGGTGAGTAAATATTCAACACGGTATTAATATTAATTTTGTGATAACGTAAAAAAATAACCCCTTAAAAAATCATCCTGTTTTCCAACTTTAATCAATGTTGATTCATTTTTGGATACACAAATGGCCATTATTTGCATACACTGAATGATTAAGATGTGATCATTGGTGATATTTCAGTTTTGTAGATAGCGTGACTCCATCTTCATTCAGTCTTTCTGTTACTTGCTGTGCAATTCATGACATGAGCAATAACGCATATGTCTGCGGGGAATAGAAACATTGCAACAATATGGAAAGTTTATTTGGGGCATGCCACCTCCAAGCATACAGCTGGCGATCAATGCCCTCTTAGATAACATCACGCCTTCCTGGTTCACTTTGCCATTGGAATATATATTTAGGAAATAACAGTCATGTTAGCAGACCAATAAAGTATTTCCAGTGTTTCGACAGTTGGCGGAGGAGCGTGTGGTTGTGCGTTGGCGGCGCGGTTGGCTAGCTCTTCAGACCGAACTGTGCTACTACTGGAAGCCGGCGGAGATGACCGGAAAATACCGGAGATTGCCGTGCCTGGATCAGCCCGTCGTCTTCAGTTGACAGACTGCGATTGGCAGTACAAAGGCGCGGCGCATCAAAATGCATTCAAAGCATTCAAAGATCAGGTAGTTTATACGTTCTGATTGAGTTCGAATATTTGTCCGGTTACTGCGTGTGATTTACAGTAGGAAAGCACCCGAAATTGTGTTATTTGTTTCCTTACTTTCTCACTTTCTGTTACATCACATGAAGTGAAGATACACGTCTCTATGGCATTGAAGTAAACTTGAATGCTGAAGGCGGAACATGGGCTGTTGGGACTTCTTGTTCAGAAGAAGTAGTTTATAGGAGTATGCGATGTATTTTGTATTTTTCATTTGCAATTTACTTTTGAAAGACTCCATAATGCACACATGTGAGATATATTCTTGGTCAAAGTTGTCGGTATATGTGAACGGATAAACCATTGTGACCCCAAAGGTTGTCAAACTTATGCTAATTTGGCAGTTTACCTTTAGTTTGCCGTTGATTAGCTCACTCGACCAAACCAGTTTTTGACAAGTCTGCATAAATTAACCATATATCGATTTAACATAACTGCCCCGTGTGTTGGGAGTTGTGAATCTGGTTGTCCTTTATATGTTATACTTGTCAGTTTATTCCTGTTTGTGGCCAGGTTTTCAACATCCCCCGGGGAAAAGTTCTGGGTGGGACGGGGTCTATAAACTACATGGTGTATATGAGAGGCACCCCTCACGACTATGACATCTGGAAGAACATGGGCTGCCCGGAGTGGGGATATGAAGGGGTGCTGCCATACTTCATCAAGTCAGAACGGTGTCTCGTGAGCAGATTGGTCGATAAGGGTGAGTGCATTGGCTGTTCGGCGAAGATGTATTTCAGCAAATCATTCTTAATGAGAACAAAACTGAGCTTTTAAGCTCAAATGATCATAATAAGCATAATTATGGGATATTATGATGACTAAAAACATCCCCAATCTCTACACTCGACTTTATCATTTAGTATCGCTAATTTCGGAAGTACAAGTTTTTGATGTGTTTGCCATTAATGGTCTGCAGTCTTTTGGTGAACTGATACGACAAACTACGTTTTCGTGAAAGTGTCGAACCGAGTAATGATGGGTTCATTTGAATTCCAACAAACACTGATCGGAGATGTAAATCTGCGCGTTTTGCTGTAAGTGGCAGTGGGCGTTCTACGTTTGCTCTCTGTAAGGTGTGTCAAGTCTCTCGTTATTCCACGACAAATTCTGTCAGATCTACTTTCATATGCACATTCAGTCGAGAATAAAGTCTTATTATACTATCAGTATTATACACATGTTCTTACAGGGTATAGGGGAACCGATGGCCCCATGATGATTTCTGAAACCAAAGTGACCGAACTGGCGAATGTGTTTGTGGAGGCCGGAAAGGCCATGGGTTACAAGGAAACGGATTGCAATGGCCCAGATCCCATAGGTAAAAACAGCCAGGAATCATGTGAAACATGGCCGCTTTTATTACCACCAGTATTGTAGTACCATGTCAAACACTACAGCATAAAGAGTAAAACCAGAGGAGGACGACGGTGTGGTAATTGGTAAATAGTCACACGCAATCGGTGAAATCTGGCCTCTTGTGCGATTTAAATTAGCTATGGTTTTCTTCTAGCTGTTTATATAAACAGTAGCAACTTTAAGGCTCCCAAGTACAGTGGCTTAAAAATGATTAGATATAAGAAAATTGATATCGTAGTAGTATATAAAAGACCACAACATGGAGAGTAAAACCCGGAACAGGGAGGACCCTGTGGCAATCGACAAATGGTCACACGCAACCAATATGATTAGACATGAGAAAAATGGGATATGTTGTTAATTGTAATTAGGCGTCACTGGACTAGGATTACTGGCGAAGAATTCTCTCTACTGTTGCAGGATTCATGTTGGTTCAATCCAATATCGCGGATGGCCTTCGACAGAGCTCCAGTGAGGCGTACTTAAGACCTGCAATGAAGCGGGAAAATCTACATGTTGCCCTGAATTGTCACGTGACCAAGGTGCTTTCAATTTCTAACAGCTGTTCTTTCGAACCAAGCATTTCTATTTACATAATAACGTTAGTGACATTAAGATATGGAGAAACTGGGTAATACTGAGAAAATGCAAGTTTTAATAAAGTCCTCTGTGAGTGTGTATGGCGTTTCCATTCCTATAAGATGAAAAAGTAAAAATACTAAAATCTTAATTCAGCACACTTGACAATCGAGTGTAACCTCATGGTTGCTCAGAAGTTTGTTTGCGATATTTTTTGTCAAAACTTTTGGCACTCATCTTCAGTGCGACGTAAAACGCTAACAGAGGAATAGATAGTTTTAGGTTACATGTAATATTTAGTGTGTTTTTTTTATGACAGGTACTGATTGATAAGCAGGTAGCACGGGCTGTTGAGTTTGTCCGCGGATCGTCCAGGAGGACGAGACTATCCGTGCGTGCTCGGCAGGAAATAGTGCTTTGTGCCGGGGCGATAGGGTCAGCTCAGCTGCTAATGCTGTCCGGCATAGGACCTGCTGGTCATCTCACGGCGATGGGGGTGAGCAGGTTAATCAGCCATCACATATAGTTTCAGTGAGAGTTAAAAGTGTCACAGAATAAACCTACGTTTGGAAGGTCTGAAGAAAGGACAGAACTTATATGCTGCTGTGTGCTTGGGTAACTTCGAAAACCCCTGTTAAGTAGCTTACATATATGACACAACTCACTTACTTTGTCATTTGTCCGGGTGGATCTTTTTACCAAGAATAAATATATTTGTTATCCTGAACTAGCTAAACTGCCTTGTTGAAATCCATCATAGATTTTATGATGGCCTCAGCGGAAACTACTCCCATACTTGGTGCTGTGAAGAGTGATATTCACTCTACGCTTCACCAGAAATTTGGACAAATACCAAATCTTTTATCCCGAGAAGACATACGGTTGACAACTGGCCTTGTGTATCTATTTGTTTTAAATATTTGAATCAAGCAGGACAAACAGATAAAAGAAAGGAAAAAAATTGTATCATATCACAACGTTTGTTGAACTTCCGACGCTAAAACAATTAACACCAGATCAGTAAAAGAGCCTATTTTGCCCAAAAGTTAAGAACATGATTCTACGCTAAATGAAGAAGCCGGATGACGGACATATTCAGTAAGCAATAATTTCAGCTGCATTGGTTCTTTTAATGAAGGGAACACTGTTTTTTCGTTTACATCAATTCATTAATTTAATGTAGTTGCTACATGTACCTTGCCCCTTGGCCGTAAACTCCAGGATGGCATCTATTTACTCATAACTGAGCCCCACCCAAACTATTAACAGGTACTCGAAATTTCCACGATTATAATGATTTATATTGAAAAACATCCAGTACCACAGGTATTAACTTAGGGAAGATGGACATTTCCATTCCTTTTTGTGTACAGTACAGCCTATGTAATTGTCCAGTTGTCATTCACAACCAACATCTAAAACTAAAATTGGAAAACACTAAGTCTAGTTGAGGGGTTTATGGCTTTAACCTAAACACATACTACTTTTTACCCCATTGTGCCTAGACTATGCTGCAAGGGGCCTAGAAATTGTCACTTCTTAAACACTTACATGAACAGTTAGAATAAAACCCGAAGTGATATTTCACCTATAACCGTTACCATGGTCGCTGCTCTGGTTTAACTCTCTATGCAGCAGTCTTTTATATTATATTTTTGTATTGATGTGGTTGCTGATTTGTTCGGATATACTGACCAGGTCGCTTATTTATACATGTACGTTTAGATTGACGTGGTTGCAGACTTGCCTGTAGGGGACAACCTCCATGATCATTGTGGCACCTTTGGAATCGAGTTCAAAATTGATGAGCCCATTTCTGTGTTACCTGAAGATATTGCCTGCCAGGAGAGACGGGAGCGTTATGAGAAGCTGAGGACAGGTGAGTAAGGCGGCAATATCCTCTTACCAAGGAGATTGTTATTTTTTTATTTATGTATTTATTTATTAGATTGGTGTTTTACGCCGCAGTCAAGAATACTTCACTTATGCGACGGCGGCCAGCATTCTAGTGGTAGGAAACCGAGCAGAGCCAGGGGGAAACCGACGACCGTCCGCAAGTTGCTGGCGGACCTTCCCACGTACGGCCATAAAGGAAGCCAGCATGAGCTGGTCTTGAACTCACAACGACTGCATTGCTGAGAGGCAATGGGTCATAACACCGCTCTTTCGCGCTAACCCCATCGGCCACGGAGGCCCCGAGATCGGTATGAGAAGGTCAAGATAATTGAGCACTAAGGCAGTTAGCGGAGGAGATCAAGGTCTCTACACAATATCTTCGCGCCATGGAGATCGTTATGAGAAGCTGAGAACTGTGAGTTAGGCGGTTACCTGAGGAGATTAAGGTCTCCACACAGTATTCTCCCGCCATGGAGGTCGTTATGAGAAGCTGAGGACAGGTGAGTATATCACTTAGCTGAGAAGATCAAGGCCTCCACACATTATCCTTCTTCCATGGAGATAGTTAAGAGAAGCCGAGGACAGTGAGTTAGGCGGTCTGCTGAGGAGATCAAGTCCCCCACACAATATCCCCCCCACTATGGAGATAGTTATGAGAACCCAGGGACAGGTGAGTCAAGCGTTTAGCTGAGGAGATCAAGACCTCTTCGCAATATTCTTCCGCCAAGGAGATCGTTATGCGAAGCTGGTGACAGGTGAGTAAGGCATTTAATCGAGGATATCAAGGCCTCTACACAATCTAGTTATATACTGTCGCGGGTAATGTATCGTGTTTTCAGAGAAACATTCCTGGTTTCTTAAAAATAAGAAATAAAGGTTTGAAAATGTTCCATGTGCGTATCTTTTCCAGATATTTGCGCTAAAATAAATTCATAAAATAATGTTTATTAATTAATTTACGTTTTAAATTAGTGTATTCATGCTGATATAATGAAGTAGGCTTGTTTTCCTTATGCGACGCCAATGCTGAACTGGTGAAACTCCTTCCGATCATTAACAAAATTTTCCAAAACGATGTGCTCCTTTCTTCTTTCCCTTAGCAATTCACACCTTTAGGTGTATGAGGGCTCACAAAACACTTAGGTAGCACACGAACACTGCAGCGTCACAGAAGGAAACAGTGTGTTTTTACTATGATTCGGACCCTTTTGTGTAACCCGTCAGCATCTCCCATTCAAATGGGCGTCCGTGTTCGTTAATTTAACTATATTACTTTCATCTTTATGCTTGATATTAAACTTCAGATTCTTAACTGATATCTGAAATGATCTGGAAAATTATGCCACTCATTTTTCCGCATGAAAGGATGAATACCACCATAAATGTAAAACCTATTTAAATGTTTACCTTATTGTGTGCAATGAGTTTACAGTATATACTTAAGGCTACGCGATGTAATTTATTCTCGGGGATGTCGTTTAGGCTTCCCAAATACACAAAACATGGAGGGATATTTGGGACTAACTCTTCTTTATAGGCCCTTTGGCTACGAATATACGTGACGCCATTGCCCTAATACGGAGCGAGGTTCAAGATCCCAGCGATCCAAATCCAGACATTTGTCTGACAAGTCTTTGCTCTTTGTATGGTGCCGGCCACGGGACAGCCTTCAAGGCTGCAACATGCGTGCGCACTGAGGTATGTAAAATAAACCTATACATTTTAAATATATCTATTTCGGTCATTGTCATACTCATCAAAATTTTCACTGACAAGAAGGCGATCAGTTTTGTGGGTGTAGGAAACTCTAATGCTTAGAGTAAACCGCCGAACAAGTTACTAACAAACTTTCCTGTCTGTGACGTATATTAGATACAATACTGGTGGAAGACAAGTGTTACACTGCGTAAACGGCCGCAGGAACATCGCCGACTGTTAATTTTCATAAAGGTGCCCGAAACAGAGAGAGTTTCTGTGTATTTAGGGATGGGGTGTGGGACACAGACACAGACCACATTAGTATCTCGTCCATGACCCGCTGATGAAATTATAGTATTTGTTTATTGGATTGAGTTTTTAGACTTAAATGCACATTACTCAAAGGTATTTCTTGGAATATGTCAGCTTAAACCAACCAAGGTTGCCAGGTGGTAAAGTCGTAGCAGTTTCACAAACCAGCGCGAAACCAGACAAGGACACACAATTGACCGTCTTTAAACGTGACATTTTCACCGTTTCCTACTGTGTAAATTCTCTCGGGTTTTGTGTATAACATCAAAAATTCCATAAATACAGCATGTTTGATCTCAATTCAAGGCTGTCTCTTGTTCAAGAATACGTGTCACGCCCACTTTGATCATCAAGCTTCTTGCGTTTAGTCTGGAATGGTTGCACAATACGGTCATTGGTTGTCGCGGCGCATTTCTGGAAACATTTGCTTTTTTCCAAGCAGATCTGGGAGTCAATGTTGTGTGGAAATCTGGGTAAACACGGCTTCGGGGTCAAAATTGCTCTCACTCATCCTAAGAGTCGGGGAACAGTCCGATTAAGGAACCCAGATCCTTTCTCGTACCCAGCCGTCGATCACCGATGTTTGTCACATCCGGATGATGTGGCCACGACATTAGCAGGTAACATCATTGTTTTACGATTCCTATATCTTGACATCCATCTGCAATGTTTCTCGCAGTTTTCTCCAGTTGATGTCGATAGGACATCGGCAGGTAACCTTAAATGTCACTGGCCATGGTTGTGTCAGTGGTAACAAGTCAATATGTTTCCACCACATAGCCATACACTATAAGCTTATTTTCAGTGAAGTTTGGTACAATTTACGGAAAACGACTCGTGAATGAAGTGAATTGTCATATTATTTGGTTGAATTTTCTGAAAGATTGTTAATATCTTTGAAGTTGGATTTTACGGAAGGTGGGATTTTATATTGTGCAGTTCCTGGGGGAGAAATCTCACTTCTGCGAAATTCTTTGTTTTTCTGGACTGATAACCTTTATCAAAGCTTTACTAATTGTGTTATACTACTGCTTTAATCATAAAACTGGTTACTGAGTGTATTATGCGACTAATTTAATCATAAGCTTGGTAACTGGGGGTGTTATACGACTGTTGTAATCATAAGCCAAGTAACTGAGTGTGTCATACGACTGTTTTATTCATAAGCCTTGTAACTAAGTATGTTATACGACTGATTTCACAATAAACCTGGCAACTAAGTGTTTTATACGACTGTTTTAATCACAAGACTGATAAATAAGTGTGTTATACGACTGATTTAATCATAAGCCTGGTAAATGAGTGTTTTATACGACTGATATAACCAAAAACCTGGTAACTAAGTGTGCCATACGACTGATTTAGTCATAAACTTAGTAACTGAGTGTATTATAACCATAAGCCTGGTAACCATAAGCCTAGTGTATTAAAACCTTAATCATATAGCAAATAATCTTTGTTCCCAAGGTATAAAATTCGTCTTGAAACTTGGTCAAACGGAGCCAATGAAGGCAATTGGAGCTCGTTTTACATCACGTGTTCTACCACACTGCGCAAAAGTGCCATTCTCCGATGAATACTGGGAGGAGTACATCCGATCTTTGACCTTTATGATGTATAATAGCGCCGGAACTTGCCGCATGGGTCGACCAGAGGATTCGACGACAGTCGTTGACCCACAGCTCAGGTTTTTATTCTTATTTAGTCATTACAATCTTGCAGTTCGTTCGTTTCCACTTTGATTCCTTTTGTATTAGAGAGATAAAAATTTCAGTATCTGGCCAAAACATTCTCTTAATTTGAAACCGGTATGCATAGCTGTTCAGTATATGAAAAATACAATGGATAGGTTTTTGTGAAGACCTATTCTGCAATATGGCAAATTGCAACAACCTTTTAACTGACCACTTTCTGACCAAGTATTTATAGTCTTGTTCTTGTGCAATATGACCAGCAGAATAAACTCAAAAACAAAAGCTAATTTTTCGCCCATAATGAGCAAATGGGAGGGCGGGTTGCACAACAGCTGACTTGCTGATCTGCGTAATTGTCTTGAAATGAACACCCTATAGTGAAACATGTAAAAGTCAGAACACAAAAATACTTGATTTTACCGCAGTATGAAGAAACGTATTTTTATGGCCAAATTGTTGGTTGTGTCGTTTGGTAATGAAATGTATATTTTTTAAGAGCAGTCCATTTTCGGTTTCAGGGTGAAAGGTGTGGAGAGGCTACGTGTGGTTGATGCCTCCATCATGCCTGTCCTCCCCTCAGCGCATATTTATGGACCGTGCCTTATGATAGCTGAGAAAGCGGCAGACATGATCCTTGGGAAACTCACATGAGTGGACAACAACTGAGTGATACCGACTTCCGATGAGAACCAGTGAGAGAGTCTAAAACAGCTAAATTTGTTATTTACACACCATTCTGTTTCTCACACTGAAGTAATAAAAGGATTTCACTGAAATATTAGTATTTGCATGTTAACAAACTTATGCATGGAAGCTTCCAACCCTACTGTTGGATGTCATGAAGGGCATCCGGCAACTGTTGATTTGAGTCATTTGTCAGTTGTTCTAGTAAGCCGAAATGTCCTATTATTGTTCAAGTAAGAAAGCAGCATTTGGCTTTTTTCATGACAGGGACACAAATGTAAGCAAATCTGAATGAACCCAACAAAACACGTTGTGCTTGGTTTGGGAAATGGCTTCAAATCGAAACAGGTAAACGAAAATAGAAGTGAACGCCTTTTGTAAGATGTCATGTTTCTCTGTTTGATTTCCGTTTTGGAAAATTACACGGCGGTGGTAGTTTTTGTGAGCTACACAAACCGCTGCTAACCTGGAGGAATCCGTCATAACACCATCACTTAACTGATTACCAGGTCAATTTACTGCATATTTTTATCAAAACAAACCGAAACTGTGGCTGCTCTGGAACAAATGTCATCCTGGAGCTAGAGGCCGTATGCTCATCGTGTTTTATTAGTTACCTTATTTATGAGCTATTGCGATCAAGGGGCAACTGAGATACATATTTAATTCGTAGTTTCGAGGACCGAGGTACTTCGCAAGGAGCGGCAGTGATAAATGACATTGGTCTTAATGGGCTATGTCATTAACGATTTTTAAAATTTAATGAAGTGCAGGTCTCTGAAATCTTGTTGATCCACCAACTAGCTTAGCAAAGTGCAAAAGCATGAAAACTCCGAATAAAGAAATGTAACGCATGGTTAACGTTCTCGATATTTCGACTATGTTTTACTTGTCATCTTCAGGAGAAGTAATTTGTACAATCAACAAACACACATATATATACATTTACAGAAAAGCGGACATTACAAGGCTGAATAAAATACACTGCGATGATTGATCAAATGATTCAACCAATGGAAACTAAACATCGATCAATAACCAGATGTAGTTATGACAGCACCAGGCATTTGACCCTAATTCAAACAAACTGCTATTGTTTCAGTGATAGGTGTGAAATAAGGATTAAGACGATATCTAACGGTCATTCAGAGAAAAGAGCAATATACACACATAGTTTAATTGTAACACCAGGCATATGACACTATTTCAAACAAACTGTTGTTGGATTAATGATGTGAAATAAGGATCAGGGTGATCAGAGATAGCACTAGATGTGAAAGGGGATAATTTACAAGTGCCAATACAGAATCATAGTGATAATACTGTTACTAAAAGAGATCAACAAAACAGTATGTACAGTATGTAAAAAAATGCAATGTAGACACATCATAGGAGAACAGGGTAAAATGGGCCTAATTAGCGAAACAAATGAAGCTCTTTTCTTGATTGTACAAATTACTTCTCGTGAAGATGACAAGTAAAGCTTAGTCGAAATATCGAGAACGTCAGCTATGCGTTACATTTCTTTATTCGGAGTTTCTATGCTTTGCCTCAGGTCTCTGAAACTGTCATATTTAAAGGCTAGACAAATTCCGATTACCTTTCTAGAAAAATTTCTTGTCTAGAAGCTTTATTTTTCATTTTTTACGGCAAAATCTAATTCAAGGCCTATCTTGCCTGGGTTAAAAGAAAAGAACACATTTATGCGACCTACACCTTAAATGAAAGAGCTATAAAAACTGTGTGGAATACTATTTTTTTTACATTTTTGAAAGGTTTCGTAAAAGAGACAAACTGTTTTAAGCCTCGTCATTTTTTTTTACAAAATCCACCTATTCGGGGCTCACAGAAAGTCCCGCCATGTTTTACGCTTGTCCAATGAAAATCCTCCTTTCCTCCTCTTGACTATTCATTGTGACGTCACTGTGTTTAACGTTTTACTCCTGCAATTTAAATAACGTGCACTTCCAGTCTCAGCTAAATATCTTCGTACATCGTGATAATCGTGGACTTTAAGTTCTGTTAAAGCCAACTCTAAGAAGGAAGAGTTTTGGATGTACTAGAGGGCCACATCATGCCTACATGCGTGGCTGTAGGCTGCCAAAATTTGTCTGAATTGCGTTCCTGAAGGCAGAGAGCGCAACCTGTCCTTTCAGAGACTGCCCCTGTCAAAGCCGGAAATCCCGGCTCCCACTCACTTGAGCTTGATGTGTGGTAGGTCGAACTACTGATCTCAGCCTTACTCCTCTGCGATTCAAACTGGTAGCCTTGTAATCTGACGTTACATTCACTATCATCAGAACTAGAGCTGGGGTCCCTACAGAAGTCATCCATTACGTTATCTACACGATTTTTTTTAACCTTCAAAGACAGAGGAGCTACTTTGCGAAGCTAAGCACGATGACTAAGCAATCTGTTAAAATGGCGGCCTAAAAGGGCTTCTCAGTCTTGGATGTTTAACTATTAAATACTCAAATACCAAGCACTTCGGCCAGAAAATTGAGATTTTTCATTTAACCGTAAGTAAAGCTCTTTCTTATAAGATATACGTTGCATAAATGTGTTTTTTTCTTTTAAATGTCGTTTGTTTTCACTTCGCCCTCTGTAGTCACGTGACCAAAGACAGTGCTATTGATTGGCTCAGAGCTGCTATGACATTACTGCAAAGCTACGAATTAACGACAACATATATATATAAACTAGCCTGGGTAGTACACGACTTGGATACTGACTACATTCATGTGCATACAACATTCCTTACGTCCTACCGTCATCATTGAAAACTGTTGACCACCTCTTTGCATGAATTCAACCCATTTTTTAAAATATTTTATAAACATTCTCAGTTCTTTCATGGTTTGAGTTTAACGTCGTTTTGTAAATTGGTCTTGTGAGTCTTGACAAGGAACGCCCATTTTGGTTGACAGCGTTTAAGTGAATAACGGTTTCGACGCCTAAATTCATACGCCACATACAAAATTTCGAATATACGCCTTGGGAATATATATTTTGACAATTCCTTGTACATACATGGAAAACTTAACTTTGTAAACATCATTTCGAAATTCTCGTTGTGCATTCGAAATTGTTTTGTTACTGTAAAACAAAAGTAAATTGTTCACAGTGATTAATTCAACAATGTTTGCTATTTACTTGTCTCGGCCAGAAGTTTAATCCATGTCAGTGATTGTTGGAACTGCTCATTCACTTATAACGTCGTAAACTTTGACTAACTGGACAGATGGAAGCCAGTTTGATTTTACTCTTACTATTTAGCCATACCCTTTTCTCCCAAAATGAACGCTTATTTCATAAAGGTGATGCTCCGATAACAGGCATCAAATTTACTAATTTACTACTTAGATATTGTATTATTATTTGAAATCCTACAGTTTTATGATTGCTTGATTCGGAGAAATACCGTGTTTACGGCAAAACACTTGTTGTGGTCTAGGATACTCGGTCCAGCCACCAGATGGCGCTGTTGCAAGAGGGATTCTTATGATTTGGTACACTGCCAGGTCAGTAACTCACATCTCGGACAAAGATTCACTGCTTAAGGTTACTAACTTGGCAATCACAGGGAACTGATGATCTAAATCAGTAAATGCCCATCTGAAGCTACTGGTTCATTGGCTACAGTACATTATAATTCCTCCAGGCTCACCTCGTTTACAAGAGACAGGTTATATGAATAGCCACATAATTTACCCCGTAATCAATATACGGGTTGAACAAATAATCGGAAGTACAGCAACTAGTTAACCATATATGAGACCAGATATGTTATGCCATCATCCGTCTGAATAACTATAAATTGACGAATGTACTGCAATAACAGGTATACGTCCAGTTCTCAGTATAATTTCATGGCAGTACATTCGTCAATCCCTAATTATCCCTAATAATATGTCGGTGTAACTTGGCCTCTGGAATAAACGTGGGCGAACAAACAGAGGAACATGGCAGATATATAGTGAATCTGCATTTATCAGGTGACCAGGTACCCGAACTAACTGGCTTTATAACCTGTAACCTGTTGGGCCACGTATAACAAGTGTTGCCGTATACATACTAGGCCTACATACGCCATATAGGCATACCTAAGTGTGTTTACCTATATTTGGTGTTTTTTCCAAAATAAAAATAATTCGAGTAGCCTATCATTTATCCTCAGCCCTGCTGGTTTGTCACTCTATGCATGTTTTGCTTTCACTACTGTACCGCACGGATCTATATACTATGTGGCACCTACCTTACCGTTGGATTATCGTACACTTGTGGTATTAAGTACTGAGGATACTTCAGTACAGGATTACTACGCAGCTTTTCTCACTTGTGACATAGTCTGAAATAATGACTATTTTATAGTTTCTGGTATCTTTAAAAATGTCAGTGGTGTCAGAACTGAATTATACAACATTTGACGATTTTTCATAATCGCCATCCTGACCGATCAATTGTGTATTCCTCACTTTGAAACACATATTTGGAATACCGGTTGACCGTAACAATATGTATTAGATATCAACTGTGCATAAAGAGCAAGCGATAAAGAGGATGTTTTAAGCGCGAACTACTCAACGGTGCCGGTAATCTTTATGCGGGATGTGATAAGTTTATAAAATATCCAGACTTAAATTCAACAACAAAAATAATGAAAATAGTCTTCTCTTCTTTCGCGTGCATGCCCTTGAATCCCATTAGTCTGTTCTCTATATTTCTGCGCTTGTCTCTTTCCATGAGATGGAGCAACTGTACGGCCTTTGTTTGTTAGTCAGTTCATTTTGTTCTGCCATCCTTCCCAGTGGTTTGTGTTTTTAGCTCCTTAGGTGTCGAAATGCTTCCACGTGGCTTTGTCAAATGATCCCTATTTTCAGGCCTCTTTAGTTTAGTTGGCAAACAAGCCAGATGCTTCTGAGAAGCAATCATCGTTTAACTGAAGCTAGACCCCTTCTGTACGAGGTGGGGGGCCTCCGTGGTCATCAACGAACTTAAGATTGCACCTAAACCACTCAAGCGGTATATATACAGGTAGGCTATCGTGTTTTCCGCGTATGCTCTTGTAGTTTCCAGCTATTGTACAAGTTAATCTTTTGTATGCAACTCGTGTACACCGTGTGTTGTAGCGAGTAAACATGAACGTGTAAAAACACTAAAAACTTTCCTTACTATTTTGGTAGTAATTTCACCGAGAACACCTACCTACAGCTGTATTCCCTAATTTTTGTTGGCCCAAATGAAACAAAATAACAAGATGCCTGGCCTACAACATATCCAAATATCATTAGGCGTTCACCACCATTTTCTCAAAATAAGTCAGCTGGAATGCAGGTACCAGAAACAGGTTGTAGGGGGCACTTGCTCATTGAACAATGTTTTTCTCTGTCTAATCGTAGCCACAAGTAATGTGCTTTTTTTTCAACCATTTACTTGTCATAGTTTATACCTGCAAAATTACCTGGCAGTACTTCAGTACATTTCAGAGATACAGCCAATCCCTACACGTCCCTATCATTTTCTGTGCTCTTGAATGGTGCATATAAAATCCAATTAGTGTTTTTATACCTGAATGTAGCAGTTTAATCAGTCGTTATGTTCTAGTTAATCTGGCGTGACAGGGACAAGGAACGGAAACAACGAAATAAAGATTACGCCGATATCAGACGTAATGTAAAGTACAGTGACATTCAAAGTGGTGATAAGGTACTACTTCGACGACGGAAGGAAAACAAGTTGACCCCACTTTACGAGGAAAATCCGTATGATTTCGTTAACAAATCCGGGAGCCAGGTGACAATTCAATCACCATCTTGAGTTCAATACAGTAGAAATGCCAGTCATGTGAAGCGATGTCACAGTGATATTCCTGAGGAATGTGTTCGAGAGATAGATATTGAGTGTGTATTGGAGACGGACAGTGACTCTGTTCAGGTTTCTGACAATCGAGTCGTGTTATGCCGGTCCACCCGAGGGTCTCGACCTCCAGAATACCTGAAGGACTCTGTCAGATGTTTAGAGTAGTGTCAGTACCTCCTTCTTCTAGTAGTAGGTAGTCTTCTACCTCCAGTGAAGAACGAATTGTGTTGAAATGGTTTTGAATTTTAAAGTTACGTATTATGAGTTCAGTAATAGTAAAACAAAAGGAAAAAAAAAAAGGACATTTGCTGCAATTTTATAACTTGTGTTTGATTGAGAAAAAATAGAAAACAAGCTGCTTTTGAATTCAGAAGGACAGTAAAGACATTAACTGGTAAAACATGCCTATATATATATGTATCTCCACTGAAAACAAAGAGGGATGTAGTATCCAGCTATTGTACAAGTTAATGGTTTGTATGCCAATCGTGTACACCGTGTGTTGTGGTGAGTAAACAGGAGTAAATCAGTCGTTATGTTCTAGTTAAACTGGCTCAATCCATCCCACGAGGAGACCACTACACCACAGCTCTGTTTCTCAAAGGGCTTCCCAAGAATCTTACACTGATCTTAACTGGCAAGGTAATAGGAAATTTACTGCTAACTAATTTGCTTTAATTAGATTTCGAGCACACAATTCTCTGGACACCTCAATCTTTCAGGCAGTGTGCAGTGCATCCCCGAGGTTGTCTCCCTTGCACCTTTTCGCGCAACTGTGGAACATTGGGCTTTCCAAACCCTTGCGTATCAGTAACAGAAGGAACGTGAAACAGTAGGAACATGATGAACCAAATTATGAACCAGATTTTTTTCACATTTTGTATCTCGTAGCAATGCATAGTTGCACAAGCGCTTGAATGATGGAAAAGATTTCATGGCTGTCTTCGATATTTGATTTTCATCATTTGTGAGACATGCTTGTGTGGAACGTTTAAAAGCTGTAAAGATGGATTACCTCGAATAGGCATTCATAAAAAATTAAGAGGAAAGCCGCACGACCAGGATATGACAATTTATGTACTCAGTTTGTTTTTGTGTATTCATTCATTCCATTCGTATTTAATATGGAAGCCCCGCGGCGAGACGACTGCATATCTCGACCAGCGAAAGGAGTGACGAGATACCTCATACTTTAAGGCTTACTCAAGATCTTTGCTTTTCTTTGTACTTGGACTAAAGAAGTCATATTGGCCGATGATGGTGATTGTGCTGCTATATATATACGCTTGATTAGTGTTAGCTTTGAGTTAGATGTCTCATGGGTGGAAGTGCGTGCATGGAAGTGCGTGCATGGGTGGTACGTGTCAGTGAGAGTCCGTTCTTTTCAGCTGCATCTAATTTCTGGCATTGAACCTTATCTGTTTCAATAGCATTTATCAATCAAGCACTAGGTTTAACTTTTTATTAGCAATAATAATTTCAGTGAAATTGACATACTTCTGTGTCTGTTATATGTTGCTTCACATTCAACTATTATGCTGATGTAAATATTAACATCCTTGGTAAAAACATATCTTCATGGAAATTCTGTTTCATGGATCGATTCAAATTAGCTTTATGTGAGTAGTGTGGATATGCTATATGGCGAGATTTAACCCATTCTGACAGAATTAATAATGGGAGATTCTGACGGGCTACACAAAAGTGTCCAAACCGCAGTAAAAACGCTTTAGTGCCTGTGTACTACCTAAGTGTTTTGCATACACACATACACCCAAACGTGTGACGTACTACCGGGAAAGAACAGCAGAGTAGCCTTTTGTTGAAGGTTTTACGAGTTCCGGATTACCTCCCATCTTCAGTAATGAAACCAGCCAACATCATCAGCAATCTTTGGTAATATGTGGGGTTAAAGGACTGAGTGTTATAAAGTGGCCAGTGATTTTGCCATTGTTTGAAGTAGGCTTACAGAAATTGGATTCATTACCTCGGGTGACTTTGGCATAGTTGCATATTTTTGCAATAATACGGACTCCCAAAATATTGATATATGTAGAGCTTTTAGTGTTGTGAATCACGGGAGAAATTTTTGGTAGATATTATGAGTGGTTTTATGGAGAGGTGAATATACGCGAACAGTGTATATAAAAAATCGTCACCATGCAATAGCGTGGTCTTTGAAGATACTGAACGCCAATGGAGGAAAGGCCAAGATTGCCAATTTGTATATGAAACATAGCCATATCCTCAATAATTTCATTCATATTCAATATATATATATATCTTCCGTGTTCAGTAGGGTGGCTGAGAGGAATAAAAAAGAATAAGCGAAACATGAAAAAACAACAACAACAACAACAAAAGGCGGCCAAACGGTGATATGATTGAGAGAGAAAAAAAAACAAATTATCGTTGTGCTATAATTTGACTTATATGCCTGTTTATGTGTATCACTGTCACCCAAACGTAAACTTTGGAATAGAAACCGGCATGGTGTAGATATAGGTGTTGTACATCTGTTAACAGACATCCCAGGCTATCACGTATTTTTCAGTTTTCCCCCCTAGTGTTTACAAATGCAACAGTTTATAGTTATAGAGAATTCAATGACGATCGTATGTATCTTCCTGTATATCCATATTTACAAACACAAATGGTTCTAGCTACTGGTCTGTGTTGACACGATACTTGGTTATGGTTTATACAACCTGACTTCTCACAGCTGGTTCCCACCGAGTGTGGGTACACAGAGATCTGTGAAACCACCGTATCGCTTCATGGCAAACACATGTCATGGATGCCGAAATCTCCCTACACGAATCTCCCTGCGGTCATGATTATACCTTAACTCTCACAGGTTGTTCTCAGACACACAGTTGTCTTCCGCTACACATTTGCAGCCATAGACTATAACGGCTTAATCTACAAACCACCACGTTTCTCAAACACGCAGATTGTCGAGATTGGTACCACGAAATGATGTATGTGCGTCGTAGACGCGACGCGGTAAACTGAGAGGGAGGCCTACAGGGCACAGGTGAATCTGTGTACCAGCGCGCTATACATAAATCTCCTGTAGACATGTTACCCTAATGCCAACTCAAACAAAATGTCACGTCCCTGAAGCTGAAAAAAAAGAAGCAAAAACAAAACACTATAAAATATCAACTTTTCTGACACAATATTGTGGCCAGTTATATATTCAAACGTGAAAACCTTTTTGCATCGTATTCACACATAGCCTGTCCTTTCTCGCTATCGTCGTTATAAGTTTGTTGCTTACCTGCACAGCAGGTAGAGACGAAAAGTAAATTACGACGTCTAGCTGCGTTATTTGAGGCCTTTGAATTTGTCAACTGAAATACAAAACAAGGAAGACTATATAGTTGTCAGTCTGTGCTTCCCTTATTCTTTTGTTTGTTTAAAAAATTCAGTTGGTGCTTTCCTCGTATTTTAGTGCGTTCTCATAAATGGGCGAAATAAACCTGCCTGACAGGGAACGGGAAAATCACGTCACCTCATCTGGTTATTGTCGAATCTTCATACGTGATGCTGTAACAAACGATCGAGAGATAGATTCACGTAAAAGAACAAACCACACTTTAAAAAAACAACGCATCATCTGAAAGTTCATTTCGCGTTGATTCCAAATATGATCTTCATTATCTTTTGGATTTTTTTTACAGTGGTATGAATGGAAATAAAGATACACGAGCTACGGTGGTCTTTTGGACCATATTGAACAGGCTGAAACACAGTGACGTGGAAATTTTGTGTACCACTGATGCACACTCGCAGCTAGAAAGAATTTGTGAGATCATTGATCATCAGCGTGATCAGTATGGTTAAAAACAAAAGTCCACCGTAACACGTCGATCTTTATTTAAATTTTAATCGCTGTAGAAAATGCCAAAAAATGATGAAGGCCCTATTTGTAGGTGACAACAGGACCCCGTGCATGTTTGATAAAAACCTTGCACAGATTTTCCGCCCATTCATTCTCCCTGTCTCCTTTCAGTGTGATCTCAGGCTTAGTGTGATTCATCAGAAACTTAAGAACATTTCTTTTCGAAGTACTACCATACTGAACTGCTTCAAAAACTTTCGCAAATCCAGCTTCTCCTTACTATTTTTGCGAATGAAGTTGTTGAGATCAAACTATAGCGGGGGGCAGGGAATGATTTTTTAAAGCGAGTTAAGAACATGGTACCCTGACCGCAAATTTTCTGAAGATATGTCCTTAGCAAAATGTCTATATATCTAGGTGTCTACGCCGACATTTGTATACCCGCCATATGCTCACGTTGCTGCATATAACTGAAAGGTTACGGTCGTTTTCAGCATTGCCTGAATTGACATCAAGCTGACATTGCCTTTTACACCTGGCTTAGCGTGCAGGGCTGATGTACATAGTAACAATGCAGAACGATGCAGTCTACCTGCACTCTGCTATAGATAGATGGAATGAAAGGGACATGGTCACCCAAATAATAGGTATTTTTGTGTTATTACAGAATGGCAGGAGTATAGGAGGTATTTTTCTCAAGAAATACAAGTTACAAACTATTCGTTAACCCCACCAGCAGCATTGTTCGATAAGTGAATGTTTGAAAAAGTAACAAGAAAGCTGAACGTTTTTTTAACTGCCAGAATATTTAAATGAGGGGCTGTCAGGTCAGTGGGAATGGAGCAAGCGCGCAGCGCTCGGTAAACTTCATATGTAAACAGACGTGGCTGAAGACACGCATGAAGGAAGGACTTAGGCCTACGGCTCTCTCGTAACAGAATCGGCACAACAGAGGCGTAAAAAGAGAGTTCAGCACGGTGACAAGCAAGTCAAGGGTGGTAATTGCTGGTCAATTAAAAGAGAGTTCAGCATGGTGACAAGCAAGTCAAGGGTTGTAATTGCTGGTCAGTTGTTGCAAAACTACTGCTCGATAGGTGGGTGAAAACGTTGTTGTAGCTGTGTTAAACGTCGAGCAGGCACAGGTTTCTGACTCATTGTTAATGAGAAGATTATTGGTAGCCTCATCTGTTTTCTATGTGTATCAAAATTAGAGGTCGTGTAGCCAATATCGACTGACCCCGAACGCCTGCAGATATGCTTCGGGAATATTAATGAGGCCAAGTGGCCCACACACTTTGTGTTGGATTCGAATACCGGCAGGATGTCTTCGGGCTCGAACAAGCTACATACTCATTGAATATTTTTAATTTCAAAAAATTGACTGATTTAGTTTATGAACAAACTTCAAAACTTCGTTAAGACGTGGCAGCTGGAGAGGAAGCCAGCATGAACTGGACTTGAAGACAAAGCGACCTCACTGGTGAGAGTCATTGAGTCATTACGTGGCGCGGGCGCGCTAACCGCCCAAAACCTCGCCCCGGCCACGGAGGCCACAGCAATACAATATAAAAGACTACAACACAGAGAGCAAAACCAGAGCAGCGTCGACATTGTATGCGGTAGTTGG
>JABBOT010000080.1:35935762-36087462 GCA_016165875.1 Acanthopleura granulata | reverse complement strand
ACCGAGAACACCTACCTACAGCTGTATTCCCTAATTTTTGTTGGCCCAAATGAAACAAAATAACAAGATGCCTGGCCTACAACATATCCAAATATCATTATAGGCGTTCACCACCATTTTCTCAAAATAAGTCAGCTGGAATGCAGGTACCAGAAACAGGTTGTAGGGGGCACTTGCTCATTGAACAATGTTTTTCTCTGTCTAATCGTAGCCATAAGTAATGTGCTTTTTTTTCAACCATTACTTGTCATAGTTTATAACTGCAAAATTACCTGGCAGTACTTCAGTACATTTCAGAGATACAGCCAATCCCTACACGTCCCTATCGTTTTCTGTGCTCTTGAATGTTGCATATAAAATCCAATTAGTGTTTTTATACCTGAATGTAGCAGTTTAATCAGTCGTTATGTTCTAGTTAATCTGGCGTGACAGGGACAAGGAACGGAAACAACGAAATAAAGATTACACCGATATCAGACGTAATGTAAAGTAGGCCTACAGTGACATTCAAAGCGGTGATAAGGTACTACTTCGGCGAAGGAAGGAAAACAAGTTGACCCCACTTTACGAGGAAAATCCGTATGATTTCGTTAACAAATCCGGGAGCCAGGCGACAATTCAATCACCATCTGGAGTTCAATACACTAGAAATGCCAGTCATGTGAAGCGATGTCACAGTGATATTCCTGAGGAATGTGTTCGAGAGATAGATAGTGATTGTGTATTAGAGACGGACAGTGACTCTGTTCAGGTTTCTGACAATCGAGTCGTGTTATGCCGGCCCACCCGAGGGTCTCGACCTCCAGAATACCTGAAGGACTGTGTCAAATGTTTAAAGTAGTGTCAGTAGCGAGCCATATTGGAGTATTCTTCTACCTCCAGTGAAGAACGTTTGTGTTGAAATGGTTTTGAATTTTATAGTTACGTATTATGAATTCAGTAATAGTAAAACAAAAGGAAAAAAAAGGACATTTGCTGCAATTTTATAACTTGTGTTTGATTGAGAAAAAATAGAAAACAAGCTGCTTTTGAATTCAGAAGGACAGTAAAGACATTAACTGGTAAAACATGCCTATATATATATGTATCTCCACTGAAAACAAAGAGGGATGTAGTATCCAGCTATTGTACAAGTTAATGGTTTGTATGCCATTCGTGTACACCGTGTGTTGTGGTGAGTAAACAGGAATGTAGCAGTTTAATCAGTCGTTATGTTCTAGATAAACTGGCCAATCCGTCCCACGAGGAGACCACTACACCACAGCTCTGTTTCTCAAAGGGCTTCCCAAGAATCTTACACTGATCTTAACTGGCAAGGTAATAGGAAATTTACTGCTAAATAATTTGCTTTAATTAGATTTCGAGCACACAATTCTCTGGACACCTCAATCTTTCAGGCAGTGTGCAGTGCATCCCCGAGGTTGTCTCCCTTGCACCTTTTCCCGCAACTGTGGAACATTGGGCTTTCCAAACTCTTGCGTATCAGTAACGGTAGGAACCTGAAACAGTAGGAACATGATGAACCAAATTATGAACCAGATTTTTTTCACATTTTGTATCTCGTAGCAATGCATAGTTGCACAAGCGCTTGAATGATGGAAAAGATTTCATGGCTGTCTTCGATATTTGATTTTCATCATTTGTGAGACATGCTTGTGTGGAACACTTAAAAGCTGTAAAGATGGATTACCTCGAATAGGCATTCATAAAAAATTAAGAGGAAAGACGCACGACCAGGATATGACAATTTATGTACTCAGTTTGTTTTTGTGTATTCATTCATTCCATTCGTATTTAATATGGAAGCCCCGCGGCGTGACGACTGCATATCTCGACCAGCGAAAGGAGTGACGAGATACCTCATACTTTAAGGCTTACTCAAGATCTTTGCTTTTCTTTGTACTTGGACTAAAGAAGTCATATTGGCCGATGATGGTGATTGTGCTGCTATATATATACGCTTGATTAGTGTTAGCTTTGAGTTAGATGTCTCATGGGTGGAAATGCGTGCATGGAAGTGCGTGCATATGTGGTACGTGTCAGTGAGAGTCCGTTCTTTTCAGCTGCGTCTAATTTCTGGCATTGAACCTTATCTGTTTCAATAGCATTTATCAATCAAGCCCTAGGTTTAACTTTTTATTACCAATAATAATTTCAGTGAAATTGACATACTTCTGTGTCTGTTATATGTGGCTTCACATTCAACTATTATGCTGATGTAAGTATTAACATCCTTGGTAAAAACATATCTTCATGGAAATTCTGTTTCATGGATCGATTCAAATTAGCTTTAGCGTTAAGCCATAATCATTCATTCAAATTAGCTTTATGTGAGTAGTGTGGATATGCTATATGGCGAGATTTAACCCATTCTGACAGAATTAATAATGGGAGATTCTGACGGGCTACACAAAAGTGTCCAAACCGCAGTAAAAACGCTTTAGTGCCTGTGTACTACCTAAGTGTTTTGCATACACACATACACCCAAACGTGTGACGTACTACCGGGAAAGAACAGCAGAGTAGCCTTTTGTTGAAGGTTTTACGAGTTCCGGATTACCTCCCATCTTCAGTAATGAAACCAGCCAACATCATCAGCAATCTTTGGTAATATGTGGGGTTAAAGGACTGAGTGTTATAAAGTGGCCAGTGATTTTGCCATTGTTTGAAGTAGGCTTACAGAAATTGGATTCATTACCTCGGGTGACTTTGGCATAGTTGCATATTTTTGCAATAATACGGACTCCCAAAATATTGATATATGTAGAGCTTTTAGTGTTGTGAATCACGGGAGAAATTTTTGGTAGATATTATGAGCGGTTTTACTGAGAGGTGAATATACGCGAACAGTGTATATGAAAAATCGTCACCATGCAATAGCGTGGTCTTCCAAGATACTGAAAGCCAATGGAGGAAAGGCCAGGATTGCCAATTTGTATATGAAACATAGCCATATCCTCAATAATTTCATTCATATTCAATATATATATATCTTCCGTGTTCAGTAGGGTGGCTGAGAGGAATAAAAAAGAATAAGCGAAACATGAAAAAACAACAACAACAACAACAAAAGGCGGCCAAACGGTGATATGATTGAGAGAGAAAAAAAAACAAATTATCGTTGTGCTATAATTTGACTTATATGCTTGTTTATGTGTATCAGTGTCACCCAAACGTAAACTTTGGAATAGAAACCGGCATGGTGTAGATATAGGTGTTGTACATCTGTTAACAGACATCCCAGGCTATCACCTATTTTTCAGTTTTCCCCCCTAGTGTTTACAAATGCAACAGTTTATAGTTATAGAGAATTCAGTGACGATCGTATGTATCTTCCTGTATATCCATATTTACAAACACAAATGGTTCTAGCTACTGGTCTGTGTTGACGCGATACTTGGTTATGGTTTATACAACCTGACTTCTCACAGCTGTTTCCCACCGAGTGTGGGTACACAGAGATCTGTGAAACCACCGTATCGCTTCATGGCAAACACATGTCATGCATGCCGAAATCTCCCTACACGAATCTCCCTGCGGTCATGATTATACCTTAACACTCACAGGTTGCTCTCAGACACACAGTTGTCTTCCACTACACATTTGCAGCCATAGACTATAACGGCTTAATCTATAAACCACCACGTTTCTCAAACACGCAGATTGTCGAGATTGGTACCACGAAATGATGTATGTGCGTCGTAGACGCGACGCGGTAAACTGAGATTGAGGCCTACAGGGCACAGGTGAATCTGTGTACCAGCGCGCTATACATAAATCTCCTGTAGACATGTTACCCTAATGCGAACTCAAACAAAATGTCACGTCCCTGAAGCTGAAAAAAAAGAAGCAAAAACAAAACATTATAAAATATCAACTTTTCTGACACAATATTGTAGCCAGTTATATATTCAAACGTGAAAGCTTTTTTGCATCGTATTCACACATAGCCTGTCCTTTCTCGCTATCGTCGTTATAAGTTTGTTGCTTACCTGCACAGCAGGTAGAGAGGAAAAGTAAATTACGACGTCTAGCTGCGTTATTTGAAGCCTTTGAATTTGTCAACTGAAATACAAAACAAGGAAGACTATATAGTTGTCAATCTGTGCTTCCCTTATTCTTTTGTTTGTTTAAAAAATTCAGTTGGTGCTTTCCTTGTATTTCCCATTTAAATGGGCGAAATAAACCTGCCTGACAGGGAACGGGAAAATCACGTCACCTCATCTGGTTATTGTCGAATCTTCATACGTGATGCTGTAACAAACGATCGAGAGATAGATTCACGTAAAAGAACAAACCACACTTTAAAAAAACTACGCATCATCTGAAAGTTCATTTCGCATTGATTCCAAATATGATCTTCATTATCTTTTGGATTTTTTTTTACCGTGGTATGAATGGAAATAAAGATACACGAGCTACGGTGGTCTTTTGGACCATACTGAACAGGCTGAAACTCAGTGACGTGGAAATTTTGTGTACCACTGATGCACCCTCGCAGCTAGAAAGAATTTGTGAGATAATTGATCATCAGCGTGATCAATATGGTTAAAAACAAAAGTCCACCGTAACACGTCGATCTTTATTTGAATTTTAATCGCTGTAGAAAATGCCAAAAAATGATGAAGGCCATATTTGTAGGTGACAACAGGACCCCGTGCATGTTTGATAAAAATCTTGCACAGATCTTCCGCCCATTCATTCTCCTTTCAGTGTGATCTCAGGCTTAGTGTGATTCATCAGAAACTTAAGAACATTTCTTTTCGAAGTACTACCATATTGAACTGCTTCAAAAACTTTCGCAAATCCAGCTTCTCCTTACTATTTTCTGCGAATGAAGTTGTTGAGATCAAACTATAGCGAGGGCAGGGAATGACTTTTTAAAGCAAGTTAAGAACATGGTACCCTGACCGCAAATTTTCTGAAGATGTGTCCTTAGCAAAATGTCTATATATCTAGGTGTCTACGCCGACATTTGTATACCCGCCATATGCTCATAATAGGTATTTTTGTGTTATTACAGAATGGCAGGAGTATAGGAGGTATTTTTCTCAAGAAATACAAGTTACAAACTATTCGTTAACCCCACCAGCAGCATTGTTCGATAAGTGAATGTTTGAAAAAGTAACAAGAAAGCTGAACGTTTTTTTAACTGCCAGAATATTTAAATGAGGGGCTGTCAGGTCAGTGGGAATGGAGCAAGCGCGCAGCGCTCGGTAAACTTCATATGTAAACAGACGTGGCTGAAGACACGCCGCATGAAGGAAGGACTTAGGCCTACGGCTCTCTCGTAACAGAATCGGCACAACAGAGGCGTGAAAAGAGAGTTCAGCAAGACAAGCAAGTCAAGGGTGGTAATTGCTGGTCAATTAAAAGAGTTCAACATGGTGATAAGCAAGTCAAGGGTTGTAATTGCTGGTCAGTTGTTGCAAAACTACTGCTCGATAGGTGGGTGAAAACGTTGTTGTAGCTGTGTTAAACGTCGAGCAGGCACAGGTTTCTAACTCATTGTTAATGAGAAGATTATTGGTAACCCCATCTCTTTTCTATGTGTATCAAAATTAGAGGTCGTGTAGCCAATATCGACTGACCCCGAACGCCTGCAGCTATGCTTCGGGAATATTAATGAGGCCAAGTGGCCCACACACTTTGTGTTGGATTCGAATACCGGCAGGGTGTCTCCGGGCTCGAACAAGCTACATACTCATTGAATATTTTTAATTTCAAAAAATTGACTGATTTAGTTTATGAACAAACTTCAAAACTTCGTTAAGACGTGGCAGCTGGAGAGGAAGCCAGCATGAACTGGACTTGAAGACAAAGCGACCTCACTGGTGAGAGTCATTGAGTCATTACGTGGCGCGGGCGCGCTAACCGCCCAAAACCTCGCCCCGGCCACGGAGGCCACAGCAATACAATATAAAAGACTACAACACAGAGAGCAAAACCAGAGCAGCGTCGACATTGTATGCGGTAGTTGGCAAATGAGATACCGTTGCTCGAATAACTGAGACAGTCCTCACCAAGTTTCAAGAATTGCTCTTACAACACAACACAGACCGGCCTAACTGATGTCAACATAGGCAGGCTATAGGCGGACTGCCATTTAGTGCATAATTACAGAATCGTTTCTATACACTTTCACACCGGTGACTCAGCTGAGTTCACATTCAGTCAGAGATCCATCGACATGGTCGCACCCATTTCAGACCTCTTTCGACAACAATGTGCTTTTTTTCACGATGCGGGTTGTAAACGGTCTGGCACAGTATACAGTCATTTAACCGTGTTCACCAGCAGCCCTCTATTAAGACGTTTGTTTATGGTCTTCGCCCTGTGTAAACACTCCAGCCTAAGTCCATCAGCACCCGGCGTCTTCGTTTTCATCTCCATCTGGACGTGTGGGGATATCCCCGGCCGTTATTACCGTCAGCTTCAGTGAACGATAGTTTTTTGTTGGTGGGTTGGCGATGGGACGGGAATGGGCAGGGGGGAGGGGAGGCTGGAGTTGGTTTGGGGAATTTTGTTTACCGGTATTGCAATGGACAACAAAACATTCTGTGATGTGCCGCAGAGTTTGTGAATAACTTCTTGAAAAAACTTTGTAATTTTACTCTACAGAAATGGCAACGTTTCTCAGAAAAGAAACCTTCACTGATTGAACCGACTTATTTTAGGCGGGATGTATTCCCCATTAGCTCTTTTCGCCTGTCTACCACATTATTCCGATACATATATTATCACGCATGATCTAATACAATTATACATTTTCAGTTATTTTGGGTGGAAAACGTAATAATTTAGGAAAGATCTCACTCTAATAAATCACGCAGAATAAATTATTTATTTTTATATTTCATTGGTGTTTTACACCGTGCTGAAATATAATTCACTTACACAACCACGATCATCATCATCGTTGGAGGAAACCGGGCAGATCCCAGGAAAAACCATCAGCTGGTTGCTGGCAAATCTTCCCACATATGTCCAGAGAGGAAGCCAACATGAACTGGACTTGAACTCACACGGAATAATTTCATCCCATCTTCAAATTTGCCAAAGGTGATCATCCACACGATACCATATACCGCAGAAGCTTAGGATGAAAACCCCGCACTGTGTTAGGATTAACCTTTCAAATTGAAACTGTTTCACATACACTTATATTTGTCTGGTTCGAAACACCTTCAGTTAAGCTCATCGATGTTAACGCATTTATCAACTAAGCAAAAATACCAAATACATGTATCACATTCCTAATTGTCATGGCGCATCAAGATTGCTGGATGACACATGTGTTCTAACAAACTAATCAGTCACATTAATGTGCCAGGACCAAAATAGGGTGCACATATCTTTAGCACTGAGTGAGAAAGCTGGGTTCTCGATGTCATATTTGCCTCATATCTGTAAATCTGTCATCGTAACAAATTTCATATAACCCATTACCCCGAGATTTGGGTCGTTCTGCGAGAGTGCTAGGTTATCATGCAGCTGTATGGGTTATCTCCCCGTAATGTACCGCTATATGGCGTATCTAAAGGAAAGATGCTAATGTTTCAGCATCAGATCCTCGTTTTACGTTACTTAGGCTGTTTATAAACGCATCACATACGATTTGCATTTCCGAGGACTTGATCTACGAGAACCGCATGATAGGGGGTCAGTCCGCACCAGCACGAAGGGCCGATGTATGTGGGGATGGAAACACAAGGCGTATATGTATACTAGGCTATAAATACGGGATAAACTCGGCAGGGTTATCTGCGCCATCGCTCTGCCCACAAGCCTGCGTTTTTCATCAGGTATATGTTTATAGACATCTTCGTGCAGCAGCTGTGCAGCGCCTAGCCACAGAAATTAGCTGAACAGCTTAAAACCCTCATTTATTATTGAGAATCACTGCTCCGTTCTTGATCGTTTATAACGAACGATTAAACCGCACAACTTCCTCGAGCTGTTCCCGGAAATAGCCTGACCTGTTCCGGAAACAATGCTGTGTACGTGGTTACGAACTGACGTACATGTGGCGTTTAAACATTGAGTAAAGGAGTGTAGAGACACTGAAATGTTTTCTGAAAGGTTAAGTCTTTTAGGTAATTTTATATGTTTTTTCAGCGCTAAAGTACGAAATATATTTACCGTCCTTGATGTGAAAGCGAATATTTTTTATCTGCTCAGAATTATATATTTAATTGTCAAACAGCTAACTCGCAAGTGGTGAGGCCTATTAGCGGATGATTTCAGTTGCGTAGGCTACAAAGCCTTTAAAATTTACACGTATTTGTCAAACAATTGCACGTGTTAAATGGGCATGGAGATAACCATTGAGGTCATGTGACATGTCAGAATTGTTAACCGCCTTTTGATGATCTTAGTTTACTGATCACTTGTGTAATACGTCTTTCCTTCAGATTCTTTTCTTACGATCATAAATAGGTTTTTAAAGCTTTATTTCATACGCCGATGGTATAATAAATGTAATCAAGACAATAGTTGCCTAACATTTGTGAACGGTCACTTGGTACAGTAGTACTTTTTTACCTCCAGATATAAAAGAGTTCAAACTCAAAACTCCGTTATTGTCCTCTTGATACTTTCTTACTTGGCACCCAACGTAAAGATGGAGACACGCGTGCTACTTTGTTTGGTCGAGCGTAATGTCTGGTTTCTTCACCCGCAAACATGAAGATTCGTTTAAGGAATTAAACTTAAAAGAACAACAAAGAACAAAAGGTACAATCAAGGTTATTTCAGAAGAGGGGTCCATACAGACCAAACAGGCGTAGGCATTTTTTATGACGTGCTTGGTAACTCTATAAAATCACATTTTAATCTGGAATTCTTACGAGGCCATGGGATACGGCATTTTAGAGAAACCGGAAACGCAATGTCGCGTCATCCGTACCCAACGCTCATCAGTGTTAGAGGACACTTTTACGTGCGAATGTACGATCCCGTTTATTATTACAATCGAAGGCCGCCCACTGTGGCCTCCTGGTTCAGACCTCACGAAACGAACACAGACGTTTTGCACCACCACTTTCTCTCTGAAAATTACTTTAAAGTATATCAAAATTGTCTAGTAATCAGAAGGAAAACAGTTGATATAACTATACTTCTACATGATAATATGGTGAACTAGAAAAGGTTGATGTCACGGCGAAAACAGATGCCTTCTGGAATGGTAGAAATATCTCGCCCTTGACTGGTTATAATTGAGAGTATGGCGACCGGTTCGATTTTCCCTACGTGGGCGCTTTTGCTTACTTTGAACTGCGATATTGCGTTTGTCCTACATGACAAAAATAAAAGCAGATGTTCTTGAACTATGAATGAAATTCTTTATCGATACATATATACATTTGGTCTATAGTGATGTCTTTTCTTTCATTTTCTTCAGAGTAAGACTGATTTTCACAATCCTAAGCAAATATCTATGACATCAATTTTGAGGAGACATGGAATCGAGCAGCCATTCTGTATTTATTTAATTGATTGGTGTTTTCACACCGTGTTCACTTCACTTATACGACGGCGTCCAGCATTATGGTGGGAGGAAACCGGGAAGAGCCAGAGGGAAACCCCCGACCACCATTGCCAGCGGACATTCCAGCGCGCGCCAGCCATTGTTTGAAGTTATTGACAACGTTGAGGTAACTTTCATTACCTCAATTCCCTATTGCATTGCGTCATTAATTTGCGACCACGTTGCCTCGCTATCTGCTCTACTTTAGAAATTGCCGCCTATATGTGACCTGTTGTTATTTCAAAATATGATTATGGCGACTCCATCACACGAAGTAAATCACAGAAAAACTGCAAGAAGTAGAAATATTTTTTCGTCTCACTGAACTTCGCTATCATATGTATGACGTGTAGTTAAAAAAAAAGACCAAAAGAACGAAAACTACATGTAGTGGTTTTCAGCACAAACATTCCACTCTGGTTGGACCATTTCGCATAAGACAAGTAGCGCTACATGCACATTTAGCCTCTCCTACCGTGGCTAAACATCAAGTGTCACTGTACTTACTACATAGTGTTACGTATTACCCTGCGGTAGTCTGAGTCCTTTTGCACGAATCCCTGCTACAGTTACGACAACGAAAATACCAAGGAGAGGTGTAAATGTCTAAAAGACCTCGGTTTCAACTCGCTGCACTAAGCGCTAAGAGAGCGTTGTGTAAGCGGATCCAGGCCCATGACGAGTAATACAGTGAATGTCACGAATTACACAATATTCCGCTGATTACGTAAAACGCCTACAGACAAGTCAACGCTGCAACGACTTGTGTGCAATTAGCTAATGGCTGATTGACGTAATTTGTGTATGAATCTACCCGATGTTATTACACATCACGCAAATGACATCACTCCCGGATTGAAGGTTACCGAAGGAAATTTAGCATGGTGACATCATTTTTTTTTGTCTTCCGAAATTCGGTCTAATATTTTATATATTCGGTCTAACTATTAATAATAGTTAATACAGCCTAGCTAAGCAATCTAAACATGGAGGCAAATTTACTCTTACGTCGAGACTTTGACCTCTAATGTATTGTGTCTCCATTTTGCTACGTCATATTCCAGGTGATCATATGTCGGAATCAGGCAGACGGAGCCTAGATTTCAAAAAGATATGAGACGGCAAACGGACTCACGGCGGCAAGATCTGAACACTTTTCCGTATCTTGTTGGCAGAACAGTAATCGTGTCCGTTTGAGATGCAATGAATAATGTTTCGACCTGCTATTCTTGAGCATCTATGTTTGTCACTCGTTTGGTGTACAACAAGGCATCTTCGAATGAAGGCTCTATGGGGGCAGACGTCTTGAATAAATAGCCTTACGTCAGAAATTATTTGTCAAAATGTAAAAATTAATAAGTTCAAAATTAATACTACTTGTATGATTTGGCCATCTTTTCCCATTCCTAATAAAAATATTTTATTTAGGCTGGAAAATTAGACCGGTTCCACTTTTGGAGGGAAGATGGCCACTCAGCACATACAAGTCTAGATTCGGTAATTCTTGACGAAAACCCGAAGACAGATGAACTGAGTCTAGCAAAGGTTGATCCCTGGATCACTGGAAAGGAACTGTTCTCTATCTGTTCCGTCTGACCTCTGACCACGTATAAATTTACCTATACAGATTAACGTTCAGTGCCAATGTATCCTCCCGAAATCTGCAAACCCCAAACAGTCGTAGCCTGTTGTTGATCAGTCTTTGAGAGCGTGGTAAAAATTATGATGGACCATGCATTTCCAGCTATACAGCCTTTTAAACATATCACGGATCTACATGTGCTGGTTTGACATCAATGGCGCGGACTTTTTACCCCTTTTTCTAATTGTGTGCATCTGCGTAAGTTTCAAATAATACCCACCAAAACACATCTGGCAGTAAATTTCAAACAGCAAGAAAAGAAAAAAAGCAGACTTAAAAAGCCCATAACAACATAGAGAAGACTTGACGCTAAAAATAGTTGAAACTATCTTCGCTCCTAACCGACCCAGGAATGGTTATTTGTTATGTGTATCCTGTCTGCTCTTCATTCTCGGTTGTGTGAATATCCTGTGTAACATTCTGCTAAGCGGGCGTCAGCGGCTGTTAGCCGTGCGTCACGGAAGCTGATTCGACAACTGCTGACAGACTGAAGAGATCCAGCAGAGATTTGAACTAGGACTAAAGTCAATAGGCACTATCGGATTTCTCTGTGGACAAGCTGATTCCAGCAAACTCAATGAATGTTTTACAGTTCCAGGACTATCAAGGTGGCCCCGATTTCAATGTAACCAATTCCTCCGAGCTAAGGTAATCCCGATTAATGACAATCTTGAGTGAGTATGGTGTGATATTAGTTTAAAAAAACCCTTTTGCTCCAACATTATTACTCTCATAATCTGACGAGGGCTGGTCCATATGCTAACCCATTTGTACAGTGTCAATCCAGTCACAGTGTACACATCTAATGTAGCACAAAACGACATTTCCATTAAAAGACATGTACCACAAAAGGACGTTTCGGTAGGAAGGCATCTACTGAAGCACAAAACAACATTTCAATAGAAAGACATCTGCTTTACCACAAAACGACATTTCAGTGCAAAGACATCTACTTTACCACAAAACGACATTTCAGTACAAAGACATCTACTGTACCACAAACGACATTTCGGTAGAAAGACATATACTGACAAATATACAAATGACAATTCTGTGGAAAGACATCTCCTTCTGCACAAAACAGTATTTCGGTTAAAGACATCTACTGCAGCACAAAACACCATGTAGACAGAAAGATATTTACTGCTGCACAAAACAGCATTTCGAAAGAAAGACATCTGCTGTAGGTATAAAAACACTAAAAATAGCCTTACTATTAATGTAGTATTTTCAAAAAGAGCAAACTTCCAAAACTGTATTCCATAATTTTCGTTGGCTCAAATGACACATACTGTCATATAACTAGATGCCTGGCCTACAACATATCCAAATATCATCACGGGTTGACAACCACTTTCTCAAAATAAATCAGCTGGAATGCAGCTACTAGCAGGTACTAGCGTCATATCGCCATAAAAACAGGGTGGGGGGGGGCACACACTCATTGGATGATACTTTTCTCTGTTTAATTGTAGCCACAAGCCATGGACTTTTTTTCATCCATTATTTGTCATACTTTATGCCTGCAAAATTACCTGGCAGTACTTCAAAACACTTCAGAAATGCAGCCAATCTTCACCCGTCCATATCATTTTCTGTGCGCCTGAATCTTGCATACAAAATTGAATTAGTGTTTTTATACCTGTAGCACAAAACAGCAATTCGACGGAAAGTCATGTACAACATTTGGAGAGAAAGGCATCTTTTATAGCACAAAACGACATTTCAATAGAGGACATCTACTGTAGCACAAAACAGCATTTCGGAAGAAAGACGTCTACTGCAGCACAAAGCAACAATTCGGTAGAAAGACATCTACTTCAGCAGAAAGTAATCGCTAGAAAGACATCTGCATCTGCCTCCTAATGTTAAAAAGTGATTTCTTTATACAACCTCACACCAAAATTTCTAAAAAGACAGAATTTAAAAATGATATTTCAGCCGAATCAAGCCGAACCAGATTTCATGCCCCAACCCCCATCTTCGTTTTGTTAGCTGTAAATAAATATTAAGCCTATTTAATTATCTTTTTCTGACTGTTTTTTTTTTCCATCTTGCTGTCTCCAAAGAAGTCATGTCACAGGCCATGAGCAATTGCTCTTGATCTTTAGACAGCCAGTGGACAGGACGTAACCATTCGATTTACTGGATAAATATATCACTCCGACCTTTTGTGGTCATAAAATGGAAATGACTTGTCGAAAACCCGCGAGACATACATCACTGAGTGCCAGGGTTCCTGGCGAAGCTCAATCTGTCATTAACGCGTATTGATGCGGGACATTTGGAAGGCGCCTGAAACCTTCCATTGGGTTGGGCGTTTCAAGGCATCTCTTATCAAGACAAACGTGCAGCGTGTTATTTATTATTTTTTTTCTTACACTTTATTAATGAAGGTGAAATCAAGTGTTACCTTGAGCCGTGTGTCCTAGCTGGGAATTTAGTGACGATGTTCCCCGGATCCGGTTCCCTGTGTACATTATCCCTTTCTCTCTCAACACATCTTAATAAGTGCCTGGGAGCGAGGAATGTGGGAAACAGGCCAATCTCTTGCTAATTTTCCGGAGGGAGAAAAACTTTGCTTGGCACTGAAATCAATAAGACCCTGTGAGGACAGCAGAGTCTGGGCTTTATGCTGTACAGCGTAAACTGAAGAAGTCTATCACTGACACGTATCCAGGTCTGGAGTATGGTAGGATACTCTGATCGTATACCTTTATTCCGAACTTAATCAGGCCCTACGTCCTTGAAGTTGGTATGCTATGAGATCGATATAGTAACATTTTATGTAGACTGACCAGATTGCTATAGAATTCCTAATGTACTATGATCAGGTTTCCGCGTTATCGCGTGCATTCATTAAACCAACATCACACCATCTCATGTCAGGCGGCGGCTTCTCCACGGAGTGCTCATACACATGAATTTGACAGGTTTCGTAATGCCAGCTGCATTATGTTTTCCAGATGCGATCGACAATATTCAAAATTCAAACTCCACTTTCTTTCCCACATCTGATCGACTAATTTTTCTTTTAGCTGGCTGAATAGGGTTTCGTGTGAACTGCATGTCCCTTGTCCTGTGGTTACTCGTACACAAAGCACGGCACATAGCAGTCCCAAAAAGTAGACACCATAGTACTGGTACCAATGGTACTTGTTGCTGCCTCACTTGGAGCTAGGCACTGAGAGGTTATAGCAAGGAAACAGGACCGCTCGGTCCGGTGTCAGTATAATGTGACTGGGTGGGGTGTCATGTCTGGTGTCTTCGGCATGATGCTTCAGTAGCAGGAGCACTTTGGCGACATAAACTCGCACTGCCACAAGGACGCACAGCATATCTACATTCTATGGACGTATCGGCGTTATATGACTGAAAATTTGTTGAGCACGACGTTAAACCCAAACATACACACATACTAAAAGTAGACAGTTTTCGCGTCTAGTGGGCATGCCTTTATGTTAGGTAACTTCAGGAACACAGCCAAGTGTACATCTGAGCAAACCTACCATCATGAAAACAGGAGAAAGTACATCTGTAAACAACAACGAAAAAATGACCAACGAGACGGGTGCGCATGCCGAATATCAAGATGAAGAACAAGAACACCAGCTGCAAGAAGAAAAAGAAGAGGAAGAAAAAGAAGAAACAACAACGACGTGTCCCCACAGAGCTGATGTCCTCAGCTAAAATATACAACCACATTGTTTGCTGAAATAAAACGATGCATTTATAGCACAGGAGTTTCTGTTGACTTGTATATAACATGAAAAACCGTATCGCTGTCCTTAGTGTGCATCTGAAACACTGAGCAATATGGGAATTGTTGGCCTTGCAATATGCATAGGTCTATTTCTTTACGAGCAGCCAAAGTAGATACATGACATGCTACATATATATGCTGTCCAAGCAATTCCCTGCTGTCCAAGGGGTAAGGTGAGTTTTGCTTTGAAGACCTGTATCGGTATTGTAGGTCTGGTCGACAGACAATAGGTGGTTCTTTCCTGCAAGGCGCTAACTGATCTTAGAAGCTGTGATTACCGGTGTACGCACTTGGCGGTTTTCACATGAACCGGTCTGCATCTTGGTTGTCCTCCGCCCATTCTGTGTTTCCGACATGGCATTACGTTACCAGTTATGCCATGTCCGGCGGTAACGTAATAGTTTCAGGCATGTCCTGTTTATTTGTCACACACTAAGATGGTGAAACGAGTAATTACAACGCTATTAAAAATTACGATATAAGAGATTTATATTCCAGGGGCAACACATTACCAGACTGATTTATAGTAATGTTTCATTAAAAGTAAATACAGTCATCAATAAGAAGAGGAACTAGGAATTAGTGCAACAATTTATTTACATCGATATTTCCTTACTGGCGAAGTGTAATCATAATCAACTTAATACACTGTTCAGGAAATAATATTGCGCTTACTGTTTTATCAATATAGTATTATCCAAGATAGAAGGTTCGTCCAAGTACCGGTTTCTAGGAAAATAAACATGTTATAATCGACGCAGGCTCCTGAAGGAATATTCAAAACTCTTCAGTAAGTTGGGCTACATGTATTCACTATACAAAAGTGCCATCTTTCTCGGTCCCAACAAACTATTGCAATAGGTTAAAACTTCCCCGTGGCCAGAGCAACGTGTTTCGTAAATGAGATGTTGTCTCGGGGAATCTGGTCCTTCCAGCCTTCCATACCCCCGCCAAGGTATCGTTTCCCCTGCCGGCCGGACATTTGGTGGATAATTACCGGCGTAGTGCCCAGCCACAGCCGCCTCTGTTCGATACACCGTTACCCACTTATCAGACACTCTACCGCCTCTAATGTAATTTCCACTCCATAAAACTCAGGTCCGATAAATCCCCTGGAGATAAAAAGTCCCCAACAGAGAGGCCGAGAAACGTTATTTAAACTCAAGGATGTCAACAGCAGATTTCACCTAAAAAAAACTGTTTGCGTGTTATTGTACGAGCCAAAGTGATTATACCACAAAATACAGTTTGATCTGGAGGAAATCAACGTCCAGCGGTGCAGCAACCATGGTGAAGTATCATACAGCGCATAACGGTGTGTGGTATGGTCTGGGATTGCAATTAAATATAGCTGCTAAAATCCACAAGACGATAGGATTCCAGCTAATCCAACTTTCGGTACTGTGTTTTATATATTGAAGCCCAATTCCTTGCTGAGTTCATTACGACCGAATGTTCACTTCTCACGCACTCATCATGTATTATGAGTGATTATCAGCAGGGCTGGCTAGCGTAAAGCGATGGTCTGTTATCGCTTACAATGAAATAACGATAGGATCCGTTGAGGGCATCCAAAACATCCTCGTCATGAAATATCCTCCTTCCCGCCACCACCTCATGTAGTAAAATCCACACAGTTATACATCAAGTGCAGAAGCGGTTTCATTTTGGCATATATAATAGGGTAATTAGCGGCCTGTTTTACAAACCTAAAGGAAAAACATTATTAGCTCTGTTCGAATAGCTAGGTAATGACCAATGTCATTATAGTAGTAGGAGACTATAAATACCTGTCTTTATTGTAGCCTAGTCAGAACGTAATACTATCGAAAGAATAGCAGACATCTTCTGGCATTTTCTTTCTAATTGAAATGCTGTGACACGTAGGCCTACAGCTATATAGTTGAAAGAAATTGCGACCGTTTACCAGCGTAAATGTCAGTGAAAACTTTGGCTGAAAAGCAGAAAGTTTGTCGTAAAATGACAATTTCACGAGAATTGGCATAAAACGAAGTAATACACAAGAGCGTAGGTTTGATTAACACAAGCGACCAATTGCTTTACTTGCAATTGCAATTACTTGCGCATCAGAGCATGTACATCTGTGCCATTTACATGCCTCTACTGAAAAGCTTCCCGAACAGTCGTGAATTAAGTATCAACATGAAGACATTTACATGTACATCTGTGCCATTTACATGCCTCTACGGAAAAGCTTCCCGAACAGTCGTGAATTAAGTTTTAACATGAAGACATTTACATGTACATCCACGTCATAGAGCCCTTGAGGAGTAATCACTTACTATGGCTGAAAGTGTCTGCCTATGGCGTGGTCAGTTTCATCTTTTAATGATTTGCAACAGTTTAGCTAAAGATGGTATATCAACGCTGTTGAAAGTCGAAAGCTGCATGACAATACTTTGCGTTTTCACTCTCTTTCCCATGTCTGTTTCCGCTCCCTTTGTCATTGGTGACATCTATGTCCATTCTCTTTCCCATGTTTGACATCTGTATCCACTCTCTTTGTTATGTTTGACATCCATGTTCACTTTATCCCTCGAGTGACATATGTGTCAACTCCCTTTGTCATGACTGAAAACTATGTCCACTGTCTTTCCCATGTTTGACATCTGTATCCACTCTCTTTCTCATGTGTGAAATCCATGTCCAATTTATTCCTCGAGGGACATCTGTGTCCATTTTCTTTGTCATGTGTGACATCTATGTTGACTCTCATGTCATGGGAGGTATCTATATCCAATCTAGCTCATTCTAATATGCGACATCTATGTCCACTGTCTTGGCATGTTTGACGTCTATTCTTCGAGTGTCATCTGTGTCCACTCTCTTCCTCATGTGTCACATCTATGTACTCTCTATTCTTTGTAGACTCTATTTCTTGGGTGACTGTCTTCTCTCTCAATGCCATATGTGAGATCTGTGTCCACTCTCAATGGCATGTGTCATATCTTTGTCCATTCTCTTTGTCATATGTGACATCTCTGTCCCCCCTAGCCCTTTCTTAAGTGTGACATCTATACCTACTACCTTTCTCACATGTGACACGTGCTTCTTCAAAGCACGTGTGCTGTGTTGCACACATCGGTTTATGTAGGTAAATAAGATGTGTACGACACGTACACAATTTGGTACACATTAGAAGTGTAGTTACAAAATGATGTCGTATGCAAGGTAAACGTTGATGTTCCTGTGGAAATTTGTTACAATTAATATCTACCTGTGGTTCACATCTTGTGTACATTTTGTACACAATTGCTTTCAGAGAGTATATCCACTTCCTTTCTTACGTGTCACATCAATGTGCACTCTTTCTCTTGTGTAACATTTACATGTGGCGCTCACACTCCCTCTGGTGTGTGATATTTATGTCCACTGTCACTTTCTCATCTCTATCAGGTCACACATTACCTAAAGCATGTTCCATTCGTACATCTCAAACCCTCTGGTCGATGGTAGAATCAGTGTCTGAAAGACTCAGTCGGATGTCCAATTATTCCAGAAATCACGCCAATGATGTAGTCAGGCAAACGAAGTCGTTCCACATAGCGCTGACTTCACCGATGTCAGGGGCGTCTGAAAAATTAATAGGAGTTTTTAAACTCGACTCTTTTGTCGCAAAGTTCTACTGCATTATGTGGCATGTAAAAACATGTTAGCCAACTGCTGTTGAAATTCATGTACCTATCATCTGTCTCTTTGTGAACGAGAGGTACAATTGACAGGAACCTCATGAGTTCACAAAGGCCTAGCCCTTCAATAACTTTTTGTCAAACTTTTTTTAGACGTTACATGTTACAACATCAAAAATAGCTACTTATGATTTTAGATCACAGGTCACACGGTACAGTAAGACTTTACCTTTAGTAATTGTATTATATCCAGACTAGATTTCTCTAAGTGGACGCAATAAGAAACGTTCAATGCTTTTATTATGTTTGGAAAGTATCGATGACCTTTTAATCGGATGCGATTTTATTTCCTAGAATATATATAAGGGTTCTTCTAGGCATTATAGAAAAAAAAACAACAGAATTTCAGCGTGTGCTTTTTCGTGGGTATGGAAATTAATGTTACTGTCTGTGTCGGAATTCTGATCGTGGATTCTGAAACGCATTAATTTCCGGTCGACCAGATGTACCTGAATAACGGAGAGATCAACCAATTCGCCATTAAAGGAAACCCTTGGTAGGAAACTTAAAATTCCATTCCGTGAGCCAGAAGGCACCTCCTAACGTCTATACCAATGTTCTGCTTGTTTAGATAATGTGTTTTCGGCGAAATTCTTAATGTAATGTATGAAAAAAACGTGGAAATAACAAGCATAACAACATGTATGAATACAGTCTGTAAGGACGGAAAGGTCAGCGTGATTTACGTGAGTGTAAGGAAATAGATAAAAAAAAACATAAGGCTGGAAATAGCCAAGAAAGTCAGGGAAATAGCCTTACATGCGTTCTCAGAGTTATCTCTTCAGAAGTAAAAATACGTTATGCGGCTGTTGTAACAGACCACATTATGCCTACGCGTAATTATATCATTTAAGTGAACGGAAATGTATTTCACAGCGCTTACCCGGAATTTTTTTTTGTCTGAGAGTACGTGACGGTAGAAATGCTTAGAGTATGACTAAGGGACTTCGCCATAAACCTCGGTTATAAAACTGCTTCCACCAGCTATTCTTATCTAGGATTATTAGTCAGCGCGGAATTCCCATTGCAAAATATGAAAAATGTGTACGAAAATAGAACGTTACTTACCAGAAGAATTTGCTAAAAAAAACCTTTCTTGAGTATTTTGTGGAGTATAGAAAGTCTTCTCGAGTAGTAAAAAAATAGTAACAAATAATGATGGATGCATTCATAAATTCGGCTGGATAAGCAAAAGTTTGAATAATAAATAACAAAAGCAACAGCAGCAACAACATTCTTAAAAACAACGATAAGAAGTACTTAAGGTATATTCCACATCTCACTCAGTATTATTAAAAAGATCGCGTTGTTAAAAAAATTCATAATAAATAGGCAAAATACATAATTTTAATTTCGTAACATTTTTCTTTTTTTTCTTTTTTTCAATTTTGTTGCCATGAGCCCAAAGTAGAACTGGCGAATGAGGAGCTGGTGTAAAGTGAGAAAAAATACGCTACAACGTACCTCATTGTCCATAAGATGACGTAAAATCGGGGTAGTATTGTTTTTATTAATCTTCTGGGATTTCTGAGCAGCCTGATCAGTTTGTATGGAATTAAGAAAAGCCATCTGGAACAAAAACATGAACGTAAAGTTCTACAAGGACATAAATCTTGTCGAGCATACTGAATTTCTGGAAATATAAAAAAACACTTGAAGTATGGTATAATACATTCTCCTCCGCAAATGTCATAAGAATAGACAAATATTGTCTGAACTCTCGAGTTTAATCATGTTATGGAATGAATCCAACGTTTACAGGCCTTGAAATCGTTTTTTTCTTTTATAGCAGATAAAACTGAAGAATCTTTATTCTATGGTGAGTCACCTTGAAAGAGAACAAGTTTGTTCTTAGGCCGTACGTCAGTAACGAGCTAAGCGAACAGAGGTACAGGACTCATCCTCTGTCCCGTCTTTACTGAAAGAATACGTGAAAAGAGCGAGATTCTTGCAAACTTTCGTGTTTTGTTTTAGGCTGGACACAGACAGCCAATGGAATAGTGCAGTTTCTGAGCAACTGATCAAAGGCGAGAAGTTACCTCTTTAGCACAGTTAGTCCGATTCAACACTGTGAGTCCCATTTAGCACAATGATTCAGCGACATGGAGAGGCGCGGGAGCCTTTAGTGGAGAGGGTGGAGGGAGTGGCGGAGGGTAGGAGGGATGTGCGTGTTAAACAATTTGTCAGACCTGAATATGTGTGCCAGACGTCCATTTCGGGTTTATAACAGTGAAAGGGGTCTCGATTAACATGCATTGTTTTCTGCAGGTATGTAGCATATACTAATCAATGGACTAAGTGTTATAAACGGTTCAACATGCAGGCGTCGCGTTAGTTAAGGTCATCAGTGAGAGGGGCTCTCGATTTTCTGTGTTTTCTCTGTTTATGAGCCTATAGGTTAGGGCTTTGATCAATGTGTCCCTTTGTGTTAACGAATGTAACGGCGACTAGGTCTCTCCAACGATTTTCTCGGTAACTGTATATATGGACGATTCGATCATTAGCGCTGTTTCCAGTAATACACCAATCACTCTGGTACGTAGCTATTTTTATGCTATTTTCGCCACATTCTTTAGAAAGAAAGGGCCTTTGTATAAATAGCTTCATTAGGGCTTTTTTTTCATTTCGTGCCCAGCCAGATCAATTGCCCTACCCTTTCAAACTCCTGCAGTAAACCACGGTTCCAGTCATGTGACACGCTTTATATGGGCTTATTCACAAGAGACCCGTATCTTATTGGGCAAGAACAGGAAGTCCTCACCGTGCCATACATTTCAGGTCACATAATTGTACGGACGAAAGAAACCATGGGATGAATTTATTTCCTCTAAAAATAGAGAAGAAAACACCAGCGGTTAAATACATGGTATAGCCCTCCTGATGTCTTGTAGACCATTGGACACCCATGGAAGTTTCCTACTGACGTTATAAGAAAATGGTCATATGGACCGAATGGCCCTGCCATATGAGGGCCCGTGAGAAGACGCACACGTGTCGATGAAAAGCGCTATGCAACAAAAAGTGCCTAAGTTTACAGTCAACATTGGACATACAAGTTTGTAAAGTATACAGTATAGATCAAATTAGTGCGAATTTGTTGAACTTTGATTTGGCCGGCTGATTATTTCTCTGGCTAATTCCGTCCAGCCGTTTTGCACAAGATATCGCGGTAGGATTAAATATAGATTTAGTGGATGACTTCATAACTGCACAACGTACCTGGATGATTCACCGATATAATCGTCTTTCCTGAGTCATCGTCAAAAAATTTATATGTGAAAGTTCTTTATACCAACGATGCCCCTCATTGGTTGGAAGATCAATACGACAGAAGACTCATTGAGTAAAGAGGTCACGGGTTCAAATCTCGCTTTTGGTATCTCGGCCCCAGTTTTTGTTTTCTCCATTCGAAACAGTATGCTAGTTATTCTGGAGAATGGCATAAAACATCAATCAAAGAAAGAACTAAAAAAAATAAAAGCTGTGGTCACAAGCTGCAACGGGCATGCGCGATCAGAAAATGTACCCCCACGGTCGAGAGCCAGAGGAACGCAATCCCAATAACAATAACAACAGCAACAACCAGGAGAGAAGCCTTCGTCCCATTAAAAATTGCTCGTCGCAGATAATAAATGTATTTTTCTGCAGTGTAACTTGTAATGTTCCTTACCTAAATCTTACCGATTTACGGGATGCTTTGTAGAACTCGTCAGCTCAGGGAAGCAGCCTATATAAATCAGAGCTTAAAGGTCACATCAAGGGAATTATTTTCCTGAAGGTGAAACGGGGGACATGAGAATGGCATTGTAAATCTTCGTGTGGCTTCTTTTAGTAATTTCAAATATATCCCAGATGGAGACGGCTTCTTATTTCCTGACAGCCATTTTTGATGACCTTGTGACCAGGCATACAAACGTCGTTGTTTTCCGATACTTTGCCATCCAAGGTGACTTATACTGCATTTATCAAGCTAAGCATACCCTGGCGTTGGACTGTCATAGAATATAATATTATATGCCAAAGATAAATATACCCGACACATTGCTATGGTGTATTATACGCTCATATTTCTGGGGGTAGTAAGCTACATGTAAGATGTAATTATAACTAATGGCTTCCCGGATAACATATACATGCAGCTATCGCGAATGGTTGTAAGCCCATAATACACACTGGGCACCTTTACACTAAGATTATAACGCCGCCTCGGGGAAATGACCGTCGTGGAAAACGAAATCAAAGTTGACCGAGAAATGACTTCCTTCGCCAGGTCACAGAGTGGCCACGCACCCACTGCAAGGAGGAAAAGTAAGGCGGTGATCGTGGTCAGTTCATTTCGACGTCTACACGACATCTGCACGATGCGGAGTGACCGATAACTGCCATTTGCAGATTTTTGTAGTGGCGTTTTTCTGCAGGGCAAAAGCATGTTTCTGGATATCCATAGCACAAAAGGAATGATCTCATCTGAATGGCTAGGTTTTATTGATTTTATTCCCTGTCATTGAGCGACAAGTCATTAATCTTAGGTTTTTGTAATCCATATGTAACGTGTACGTTTTATGATATATTACTTCCGCTTATAGATGCCTCTTTCAGAAGAAAATCATCAACCAAACCTGTTATTGTAGATAAAGTAATCATGCATGCAACTGTCATCGTACTAAAACTATGCTGTTTACATTTTCATTTACATTTGCTGCTGTCGAAATAATACAAAACTCTGTTATTACTTTTTGACAGCAATATCAACTAAGAAATACATACGGAGCACATCTTTACAAGTTTTTACTTCCTCAAATTTTGTTTATACTTCCCCAAATTTTGTTTGTGCATCCACGATACGAAAGCAAATGAGTATATGCGAAATTGTAGAATAATCTTGACGTGATTAGTTCACCATCATTTGGGATCCTTTGTAGCCTATTTTAACAAAACCACCACGTAGGATGGAAACTTATTGCAATACAGAGAATTCCATATTCTAATACAGTATCACTGAGGGCCATGAAGTATCATATTTACCCGTGCGGGGTATGACTTCGTGTTACAACTCTACGAGTGGGAGGGAGGCCATTTTCATGATTCGAAGCATCCACTTTATTACCTCTATTACTCGAATTGGTCGATCCTTGCCTACGTTCCATCTTGATCTTTGTCGACGCCACTTACTTATAGAAACACTCAGATGTCACTATTTAACGATCTGTGTAGGAGATTGCTCATCCAAGCTTTCACACCCAGGAACGATAATAAGGGGAACATGCTTTTAGGCGTACTAAGTGCTGACAGTTTCACGGTTATCAAGGTGGGGCTCTATGTCCCAATCTCCCACGTCAGTTATTGTTCCCGATAACTCGGCAGATATGGGTATTGTCAAGAATATAACGGAGGCGGAGAAAAAAAATCACAGATTTCGCTGTTAACTAAAAATAAAGATCTTTACATGCACAAGGTATTAAAATTTAAATGCGTGAGATATTAGCGATTGTAATACTGCGTCAATACGCAAGGAGCTCCCCATTGTGCGGTATTACTGTAAGACTTTTTTAAAATATGTCTGTTATTTTCTTTTTTACTTTTAGTTCGGAGATACAGATACATGAAAGCTACATCAAACGGACATGTTTTTTTTGTGCAGCTTCCTTCTCTTTCTTTCCCGGCAATGTGATCAGTGAAGTCGCCATCAAGACGCTGTAAGAGTTTGCAGATAGCGTTCAACTGGATACAAGTTTTCATAGTTCTCTACATTGGTCTGGTTGCAGGGCGGAGGTTAGTATAGCTATGGATCCAGAAAATCATGCTTAGTGCCTTGTGTAAATTAAAAAAACATGAATGTGTTACAGACAGAAATGACAAATAAATGTTGTTAACAGTTTTTAAAGTGTTTGTTTTATAATTTCTCTCTTACTACCTGAAAAATTTAAAAAATTCTATTGTCATCAAGAGTTGACTAAGTTTTTTGATTTATTTCACACGAAGCAATTACGCGCTGAAGCGATCTCGGAACATCCACGAACACAATCTGTTTCTAGAAGTGACGGATTATGGAGTGGTTTTTTTTTGCAGAAATTAGGTCTGTAACTCTCTTTTGTCTATCCCATTAATGGGAAACTCGTAAAACTCCTTCCCACCATTAACAAAGCGTTCCAAAGCTGTATGCTCTTTTGCTCTGAACGTCACAATTCTCGGCGCAAGTGTGCTCGTAAAACTCTTTCGTAATACACTGGCCCTGCACCGTTACAGCAGGAAACTATCTGTTTTACTGCAGTTTGGACACTTTTGTGTAGCTCGTCAGAGATTCCAATTCTCGAACAGGGAACTTCCATCATTCCGCTCCTGTCATTCACAGGCCTCGGTGGCAATGATCTGTCGACGGTGTTCTCTGCAGGTGTGGCCTTACACGAAGTTCATATAATGTATATATGTCACATGTGAGAGAGTATGGCAATAACGCACTAAGAGGTCAGTGGTTTACGCTGGGCATTTCGCTCGGTTGAAAACCCCTTTCTCAGTCAGATGAATACTTACCTCCTGGATTTTAAAGGAAAAGGAAACATTAAAACGATACCAAAAATCAGATGAAAACGCGTTAAAATTTATTTGCACACATAGTATTTAATATTTATTTTGATTTCCCCTTTCAGGAGAAAAGAGTGTTTGAAAATATTTTTGTATAATGGTTCTTTGGGACCACTCTTGGTACATAGAGTCTTTTCATAATAATGTCCAGCATAAGGATGTGATGCTTGTCTGTATTTGAATGTAAATTAGTTGCTTATATTCAGACATATGCATTTAATCTGAATTATGATAATATTTATGAATATGTCAAAAATATAAATATTATCAAAATCCAGGTTGAAGACATTTGTTAGATAAAAAAAAAACATATTCTGGTGCAAATATATTTATTAAACATGTGTAAACTCGTCATTTATTCCGTTATAGCGCAAAGACAATGCATACCAAAAGTGATTACAAATAACCATCATGCAAAGATATTTTCTAATACTCCTTTCTCCTTCAGGAGAAATTCAAAATAAATATTAAATATTAATATAATATTATTATTATATATTATTCACCCTCTTTCATCTAATTTTGGCAGCAGTTCCATGTCTTCTTCTCCCTTAAACAACAGATCAACTGACAAATGAGGCCGCAAAACTCGACTTCAGCTCTCACCGATAGGGCTGTGGGTTTAAATCAGGAGGTTTGTGACATGACGAAGGGCGGTGGTTGACTCGAGGCACACCATTTTGTCCCACGTAACCCGACCATACTCGAGTAAGTGAAAAATCATTACGGCGTTAGACACATCTCAAATAATTAAACTGCAAAATAATTCAAACTGGTGATAATATGGAAGTTTCTTTGGAAGCGATGATTTTCAAGACTGCAGAGGAGAGTTTTGCATTGTCTCATGATTTAAACCGTTAAACAACAGAAGCCATCATTACACGAAAACATTATATGCTTTGTATAAAATGACAGGAAACAAAGCAACTCCTACATATTGATCACACCACGAGGGCTTTCAGCAAGACATCCACTGATGACAGGGCCAGCCCGGGAGGGTGTCAGCCATTGTAATCTGCGCACTGACAGCCAATAAACCCACAAGAACCTCCTGTTGGGGTTAGAATAGGCCTAGCTCTGATGACCATGCGAAGATTGATAAAGGTCAAAAATGCCTTGCGGATAGCTTTATTATGCTTCTTCATTCTTCCGGGACTCAGCGAAACGAGCAAAGTTTATATGGCGGTTATCGATGACAACATCCCTTTATTTCTTCCCTCCTGTTATATGTAAGGCATGGTGGTAGAGACTTCTGTTACAAGCAAGAAATTGTGGTAGCAAATAATGTACAGAGCTATAGGAACGGCCTTCCCTGCAGCTTGCCGGTACATATAGACAGACTGGAGATAGGCACCATATGCAGCAAAACATCTAAAATATGTTTTAAAAAATGCTTTGCTTCAGTACTGTTTAGTATTTAGTGTGCTCGTTTTAGGCTTTGCCTATTTCATATTATACTACTGCGTACATTTTGTAGCGGCACTTGGCATGGTATTTCAGTTGGTAACAGACTCACATGAAAGAAACAGTAATGCTTGATTGGCGGAAGTTACCTTTGGCATCAAAAGTTCTTATGATTTGGTCTGTTTGTCTTACACGTACCCAGCTTTTTTAGAGCGTGCAAAACTCCAGCACAATTGTGATGAATGACATTTAGTATCTTAACCAAGACTGTCAAAATAGATGCATTTGCCTGCACGATGTAAAAAACTAGGGTCATCAAGATTAAAATTGCCACTTTTACAAGGAAAAGGAACTTGAATATAACTACATTCTATTTATTGTCTTTCCTTACTGGATTACAAGTGAAACTGAGCATATAGACAATATATATAACTTACTGACGGTACTGAACATGCTATTGTGAATAATGACACTGCTAAACTAATAATAGAAAATGAATAAAAACTACATGTGATGTTTCTCAGATGTCAGCTTTAAGCATATCATAGGTATTTTAAGGACGTTTCAGTGTTCATTGAGCATTACATGTATGTCCACGTAATATTATTCTGTTAAGTACCTTTGCAGAAAACGAACCCTCCTTAAACTCAAGTCCCGAGATAACAGCTAGTCCTGAAAAGAAACTGAGTGAGAGAAAAAAACGAATTAAATTCCCGTTGGAGCATCCTAAAGCTCAGAATGGCGTCAAAAAACCTAGCTTCTGATCCCGTGGAAATACGGAAGCTGGCAGTTTGGAAAATGGATTTTGGCAATAAAAGCTTCGGTTATGAAGTAAATATCAATGGACTGCAAAAATTTTTATATTAAAGAAAAAATGGCTTGAACGCACTCGAGTAAAAAAATCCATCAACGAAGGTAAATAGCAAATTGGCTCTTGTCGGGAAGGCGTTGTAGTAGGTTACACTGCTGACTGGATCAATAACGCTTTTCTCATACTCTGTCAGGTATAAACGCTTCGGCAGGCCGCTCTACAACTCTTTTCCCATTGGCCACATTATGTGCGTTAGCTAGCCGTCTCTTTAGATAACGACGCCTATCAAGGGTTTTTGGGTTAACGTGGTTTTTCCTGGGCGCCAAGGGTTTGGATGGCACATCAAATAAACACACTGCCTGGTAAACGGGAGACCCTCAACGCGGTGCAGCCAGGTGCGGATGAGCGCCCGTGGAACGCTGAAGGTCGGTCGAAACAAATATGGAATTCTCACAGCCGGTGATCGTCACATTAATGACGTTAATAACGCTCTTTTACTAATATTGATGCCCACTTGAATTATTCATTTGCGCAAGATAACCATCTTTATTGTCTTTTTATTGCCTCCATTCTTATTGCTCGGTGTATAGGCCTGAACAGTGCGACCGTCCCAAGTCTATATCCTTTTATTCCCATAAACTGGCTTACGGATCCAGGCTGGACTCTTATTAGGGATACACTGACCGACTATGATAACATCTCATTAATACAAAGAACACTTAGTCATCTTGTTAATCCAGCTCTCGTCATCGTTGAGGAACAATAAATACCGTGAACTATCGGTGAGATTGGACACAAACAACAAAATCTAACTGTGTCCCATCCTGTCTCAATCGTTTAGCTGTTGTTATACTCGGCCATGCCGACCGATACTCCCCGACACCGGTTCTGCAATAAGGCCACAAGCTCGAATGCAAGCCTTTCTTTTTTCAGAAACTGCCAATGGAACTTCGATGAGTTAAGAACATTGTCATTGGTGGTCTAGTGGTTAGAGCGTCCGCCTAATCGTGTCATGTCTGGTGTCTTCGGCATGATGTTCCAGTGGCGGCAGCACTTTGGCCGCATGGACTCGCCCTGCCACAAAAAGACACTATATGCACACACCAGAAGGACTCCTTGTCGTCAAATGACTGAAACATTGTTAAGCTGGACGTTAAGCCGCAGGCACTGACTCACTCACTCGAATGCCGAGACAACGTAACATTAGGAAATATAATAAGTCTGGAACGCCGAAGTAGAAAGTGTGGAATTTCTCCAGGAACCAATCAATGGTCACAGTTTCTGTCCGTACTTCAAATTTGTTCACCACACTGGGATGAATCTCGTACGATTTCGTTCGTCTCGCATGAAAGACATGGCGTTCAGTGGACAGCCTGATAGCGGCAGCGTACCGTTGGTACGAGTGCAGTTCCAGCTATTTTTTAGCAAGATAAATTTTTAAAAATCTTTTTATCTGCCTTCTTTTTAGCATCTATATTCTCTTATTTTGGTGTTATTTTATAGGGCGGGTTATAAAGTCTGCTACCAGATGTGTTTTGGTGACACACTTGGAAACTTGATGAAAAGTCGGCGTCACTGTTGTCACCCTGAAAAGTTTCAAGACCCCTGTTTTGTTTGATAGGTCGTAACTTAAAATTTCAATCAGCATGGTCCCTCGAATAAGTAGGTGAGGGTATAGCTGGCCAGTTAACTCGGCCCAATAATGTATTATTTTATCACCTTTTCTATTTTTACAATTTCAGAACAAGCAACATAAGTTTTGGTTTCCTTCAAGTTGTGATTTATGAGGGTAGAAAGTTGTGCGTTAAAGCATAATTTGCAAAGGACCTGTACCTTAAAGTTTTCCACATGGGTTTTAACAATGATTGTGTCTTTTGATCTGCAAGATTTCTCCTTTACCATTATACAATCCCAATTTAAGTTGCTTCATGAATGTATAATTTTGAAACATACGCATCATTTTAAAATATATTAATTAGGTTCGTGAAAAATGTGATGATGCATCATATATGTCATATTTCCATCGATGAATATGCCTAGAGTCAACAGTACGGAGTGCAGGGCCGCTGTGATGATATTGAACAGTACGGAGTGCAGGGCCGCCGTGATGACATTGAACACCAGTAGTTAGTGTAGAGAATAGCATTTACATGCAAATGGTCATTTGTCAGAATAACATACTGATAACCCAGTTTGCACTTCGGGGTTTAAAGATGATGACCGGTTGTCAGGTATGTCAGTGGCGTTTTGTTTGGAACCCAACGCGTCAGTGGTGGGCCAAAAGCCGGCCTTACCATGTAGGCAGTGGGCCACAAACCCACCTTATCGCCTCAGCGAAGAGCCACAAACCCACTACAGCGGTCCGAATACAACAAAAACACACTCCTGACGTCAGTCAACTCCGTGTGACTTACATGTACTCGCAAAACTATTTCTCCATGCGAAACCAGGAAGATGCGTCAATCGAAGGAGTAGAGACAATCAGAATTTAGAGGATTTGCTGCTGATTCCAGCTAACGCGAACTATTTTCTGGTTTTACCACGATTAGGAAAGAGAACGGGAAGAGAACGTAAAAGGATATGCTCTCGTTTACGACGTAGAGAATTACCGAAATGTACCGAGATGACTGCTGCCCGAGTTATTTCTCCTGTATATAGATAAGTTTCCTTTTCATCGAAGAAAAATAGGAAAAGATAGGAATTTCAATGAATCCGAGACAAAAACAATCGTGCTTGTAAATGTGTGTACCAAAGGTTCTTGGTGGTTTACTGGGAGCATTCCGTCCCTCACCCTCCCCGCCTCCCCAAAAAACATAACCGAAAGCACTCTCCCCTAAAGATCTTCCACTTACATCACTAGACAGGATGCCTTATCTGGCACTAAACCTTATGTAACAAAGAAATTGTCTGGTATTAATTTCCCCACAGAAAGCCACAATAAGCATCAATTAAAATCACAAGATGAAACACTTAATTTAGTCTGTCGGATGTAATATTACTTCCACTCTGTAAAATATCAAAAGAATATTGCCAGTTGCGCCTTACGTCACAAGTCCAATGTTCTCGGAAGTCAGTCATTTCTCAACACTACCGACAGCCCAGAAAGTACGCAGTTTATACCGAGACACACTTACTAATATGTTACAGGTTGGGTGAAATATTACACCATCAGCTGTATTAATCAGTGACATTTCTATCTTTAGTAATACATTCATAACAAAATGCTGATTTGTCTTCCCAGAATATGACGTTTTAAAGTCTCGTATTTCATGCGCCTGAGAATTGTCTGCGAAATAAAGCATCTCACGAACATTCATTATATTTGAAAAATGACGACGTTTACATGAAACAATATAAGATGAAAGTTACTTCGTGACGGTTGACAAATAACTACAGAAATGATGAGAACTGGGCGCTTGTTTTATTTCACAAATTGACATATAATGTCAATGAATTTCCAATTCTGACTGAACTGTTTTTGTCAGAAAATTTGCCAACAGCTGCGTTCAACAGCTGTAAATGTATGGGGGATGTGCAGATGTACGACTGCAGCATCGAGGATGTTACCATGTAAAGATTGTACGGAACGAGGTCAGGGCAAATGTCTGAGATCACACAGTATATTCCAGTTGATAATCAGCTAATATGCAGGTATGTTTATTTATTTATTTATGTATGTATGCATGTATTTATTTACACATATTTATTTAGTTATTTGTTCATTTCAGAACAGTCATTTTAATGTGCAGTACCTACAATAAACTATCTCACCTCGAACTTTACCTGAAAATCCTCCTTACAGAAAGCCTCAGCCTACAACCAGCAAGAGTTATTTTCGATCCTGGCAACTCATTTGTACCAGGCCGATTGGTTCCAGTGAGACCGATGCCCTATATAGCAGAATGCGTTGTATGGAGGAACACCTGTGACCATACACCTAGTATTCCTACTTACCCCGCATCAGACAAAATCTTCTGCTTTTGACTGGACAGTAATGGTCACGTTGGTAGACGTGAAAAACTCTATACCCCGCAGCAGATGCTATATGCGTCTGATGACTCAGTAATAGGGAGAATGCCATGACATACCAGTTGCAATGTGTCGCACCAATGACCTGACGTCACAAAGAAATGTTGACACAACATTTTCAATAACGTTGTGACGTCATAATTCCACATCACAGCTTCATAGCTTTTGCTTAACACTTTATTAAACTGCATTTGTGAGGTTTGATCACGCAAGTGGTCTATTTTTTTCCAGCAGCTCATATCCGTGCGCGTGATGTACTGCAGTAGATCTAGGCTTCAAAATAACCTAGGCTGAGATTTCAGAAATACGGCTGAGGCAGCTCTGCTGGGGAACTGAACAGGCCTAGCAGGGTGCATAAACAGCTGATCGTTGTTGTTGTAGAGGCTAGCCTGTCTTTATGGGAGAACTGATGGAAAACGGGTGGGTCGACCTATTCGTTTTTTTACGTGCTGATAAATGAGGATTTCAAAACTGAATAGAATAGAATATGGTGCGAGAGTGGAAAGTAAGTCCATATTGGACCAAAAGTCACAGTTTTATACATATTTTGAACACTTTTTGTTCTTTTTGAAGACTCGTACATGGTTGGAGGTGTGATGTAACATGTTGCATTAGATTATTTTATGCAGCGTTAGGGTATATTTTGGGTGTAACTGGTTATAAGAACGATATTATTAGCACAAATTTATATCACTTTGGGGATATGTGCAGTCAGAGTATTTTTTCTCAACATTCTCGAGGCCAATCTGTAGATTGCACCCTAATTCCAAGCTCGCTCCTCGACGCAACAGGAAATTTCCGTTCAAGGGTCTTTTTTTTCCAAGAAACAAATTTCAGTGTAGTTTTAAGATCTTCCACGTGATAAATTCGTTACATAGTTACTGAGTGAAAGGATACGAAACTATACGGGATTAATAAGCCTCGAACTATATGAGGCTTACAGGCCCCATATAGTTTCGTAATTTTTCACACAGTAATCATGTAGTTAATGTTATATGCACTGCACATTCAGCTGACCTAATCAAGTAGTGCTTTCCAGAAAGACCACAGCAATCTGTATCTAAACACAAAGCTGTCGAAAATTTTTATTTTCGCCCGGAAAATTGTTAAGAGTTATATTCAAATTGTAAGGTGCGCCTTAAGGGCCATATTTCGCTATACTGAGGCATTTCTCTGAAATCTATTCATGTAAAATTATACTAAACTAAATTTACATAGCAACTATTGTTATATTATACACAGATTACGCAGAGAAATATCATGACATAATGAAAAAATATCATTAATAAAACACCACGTAGTCTTGCCAGGCATTATTCATTCTTTGCAAGAGAACAATGGCCAATCCAGGTTGGACCCAATTCGCCATTATGGGTACTCTATTCCAAAAGGACGCGTACACAGCTAGAAAATCCAGGTGCAAGGCTTCATGAATAACGCCGATTAGCGGAAATAGTACAGGGATGATCGATGTACTCACAAATTCCAAAATTCTTTACCCTTATGAGGCTTGAGACAAATGCATTTTCTTGAGGATTTATTAGGTATCATTCAAAATAACCACACCAACGCCGTTAATGTGAGTCATGTGTACAGAATGCAGGAAACTCACCGTATTTTATTGTAACGAGGCAGTAAAAAAGCTGGGTGATATGTAATGAAGAAAGTATTTTTGGAACACCCTCATTGCCATTGATAAAGTAAAATCCACCGTGTTTTCTACATTTGTACTTACTATTCATCTGTTTGTAATCAAACGAAGAATTTAAATATTGTCAAAATTTATCTAGACCATTCTAACTGGTTTCCTGGGGAGACCAATTGGGTGTATCCAAATTCTGGAGGGACAAGGATATATACAGCTTCGTGTTTCATACCGCTACGTTCAGCCGCTTCATTTCTAGGGAATTCGCCTAAGATGGTTGTATTGCCGAGATAACTGCAGAAGATGCGCTGAGTCCACAATGAAATAACAGATAGCGAATCTGATCAAGTGGAAATGCAATGTAACTGGAGGAACTATACACATACCTGACTCCGGGGACCGGCGTCCTTTCAGCATTAACGATGATCAATGATAATTATTAGGTTCTAGATAATTGTTTTCGAGCACAGACGGTTCGATGGATTAACAGGCGTTCGCGCCTAATGTTTTTTCTAGCGCCCTACTTGGGGTGGTTCAACACTCCGTTAAATGGAATAGTAAAAGCACCCGGTGCCTAGATCAGGCAAACATGGCCGTCATGAGTAACTGTATTTAAACCGTTAGCCTTCAGCCGTACACCTCAAGCAGAATTATTACCGTCGTTTGCTTAATAAGGGTTTACTTGGACGGCCTCTCAACGGAGAGAGGATCGACTGGATTCTTGCCGTCGGGGGCTGATACAACAACCCGGTACCAAAGACCATCTGGACGAGGTTCTACAGGTCAGTAGGTGACCACATATCGCCGTCTCTCAGAAACATGAGGACGTTATTAATTATCCGCACTAGAGGCCAACTAAATATATCATATGGTTTTTCAGAACACGAGATACCAAAAGTTTCAGAGATACAAAAATACCAGTGTTACTGACACTGTCTAATGATGCATTCGACCGCTGGACTACACAGACATATCCATATGCGCGGAATATACACATGTCTGTAGTGCCTCATTAAGACAGGAAGGTTGCTATATACATGTAGACATAAAAAATAGTGTACGTATTTATTTCATGTCAGCCTTGATTTACAAGGGTATTGTAATATTCTGTACTTGCGGAACATGACCTGTCTCAAGACACTCAGAGGAGAACAAATGAAAGTTAAAAATGCATCTCATCATCAATTAGCAGGGTATTCTTCTGGGATCTTGTGTTAAGAAATTTTCGCCAAATTAATTACATTATTCACACCCAGAATTCATGGAATGTTTTTCTTTGTTTTCGTTGTCCCCCGGCATAAATAGCTTATCGCCAACATTCTCTTGTTTTGTAACACTGAAAATAAGACACATTTAATTTTATTTCATAATATAATTGTATGCTGACAGGAACTATTTGTAGAAGGGTGATCATGAAACCTTGTTATATGGCCTTCTTATTGTTAACCAAGATAAATAAAGCGCCCCCTCCACAACAATGGCTCAAAGTTCTTATGTTGAAATTGCCCAGTCAAAATCCTTTGCTTATGTCACTGAAAATTCGAAGGGCGGACCATTCATCTCTGAAGCTGATAAAGAGATTTAGATTTAAAACTAAGTTTTATTTGTAAGAAGTAGACTGATTATAAACGAATAGATAGGGATGAATGCTCTTGGCGCAGAGATATAGCCAAATTCAGAAAAATAAATTCCATAAACGAAAACTGAATTAAGTCTCCATATGAAACATTCACTGTGCACCAAGATGGGTTTTCCACAAATGCATAAATGCCATATAATAATGCTTAAAATGAGGTTTCTAAGCAATATGGGCTTGAAATAAGCACCCCGAACAAACCACAGCACTACGCCATACCCTAAGCCCCACTCCAACCGGTGAGATTTAAATGCTAGGTAAATTTCTAATTATCAGTGTATAGTCGAAAGCATTATTGGTAATCTAGCTCTGGTACGTATTTGCCAGCTGTGGCATAGATCGGCAGAGACCCTGAAAACTTCATATTTGTCAACAACATGTTACACAGTTTAAGAAGGAGTTAGAGTTTGAAGGCGATTGCCATCGACACACCAGGTTTTGAATCAGTAAGTGGCCCTGTAAATTAGAATCGTCACATGTCACACAGGAAACAATACTTGATAAGTATCAATAAGCGTCAATAATCGTCGGACTTTGGTTAAAGTATAAGCCAAATGGTTCCGTGAAATATACCATTTTACTTTAGGGAAACGTTTAACCCAACAGCATGGTCAAGAGGCAGTCACATAAGTATTACATTATGTGCACAGATGCAGAAAATAGTAATCTATGTAGACAAAAACCTCTCCCCAGGTGAGCTGAACACTCTCAGACTATACCCGACGGTAGAAGATCACACCGGACAGGAAACACTAATTGAGGGGTTACCAGGATTCATCATGACCCAGTATTATTCTTCAGCAGCTCGTCTGCCACCCCTGGTTAAGCACCGAGTTTCAGCCGCTGCGTGATACCCTTTCTCGTTCAAAAACCGCCAGTTTGGGTTCCGGTGAAGCCATTACGACGAGTAACTTATTAGCCAGCTTTTTGCAGCCGCTTGCCATGACGCATCTTCGCGGATATCTCTTATTACTTCCTTGTCAAGATGATGGGAGAAAAAAAACACCTAGACTAACGTCTTTATTGCAAGGAGTACGGCCGCCAGTAAACGATAACTTAGGTGAGTGTGTTTGGAGATCCACATGCAAAGGTATGTATCAACAGTGAGGAAAATATGGCGTGAGTGCGCTACGGCAGGTCGTGAAACACGTCAAGCGTTTACATAAGGGAATTGGTTGTCAATAATCACATTTAACCTCCGGAACTGACAAGTTTAAAGATATGATATCTGTTTTGGTTGATTCTATTTAAATCCCCCTTTACTCCAGAAATAGGAACATGAGGTAACCCTAGAAATGGGCTAATTATTTCTATGGAAAGCAAAAGACATGACAGTTTTGCGCAACGTGAGGAAACAACATGTAGAAACAGTTAGTGCCGTTATCACAGGAGTTTTGCAAGATTATTAATGCGCTTCACAACAACACGATTCACAAAAAACGTCATGCGTAGGTACAAGGCAAGAGTTTAACAGGAAAAACACATTTTTGTTTAATGACTGTAGCTTGAATTAAGTGAGAATCTATTTTCTAAGAAACTTACATACTGTATTCCTCTCGGCAAGAATGACAGAATGAAGCTTAACTGACGAAATACATCAGGTTTCCTAATGATATATTAGATCTTCTTCGGCCTTGCTTCTAGATTATGGAGTATTAGGCGTAGAATTGTTAAGTGCTGTCAGGTTTTTGGTCTAACACACTTTCCCAACATTGGAGTTACTGCTTTTCGACGTTTACGAGCTGTAGTTTATGATACCCGGGATGGTGCCTTTTTCTTTCAGATAAATCATATGTAAGAAACAAACATGTAAAATAGTAAATATCGCTGTGATGGGAAGTAGATTTCACTGATTCAGGGTAGACTGTAGATATTCTAGGCATGACATCCAAACAAAATGTCAGAATCTAAATCTCGTAGTCCATGAGTAACATCCAGGTACAGTACAAAGCACATGCCGAAATCATTTGATCAGACAAGTTGTATCCACTTCAGGAAGAGACCGAAGAAATGGACTATAGTTCTTGATATGCCTGGTCGATTCCCATGTACTGGCGTTTCAGTTTTCGTTAAATGATCCCAGGTTAGACTGTTATAACAAAGTGTATTCAACTGATTTCCATGAAATAAAAGATTTGCGGAAAGGGGTGTGTTCTGTTTTCCCTCAGGGGCATAAGGTCGGATGTTCAACGCTGTACCCTGTACTGTTTCACTTAATAGCTGATTTTTGTTTATGTTTCTTTCTGACTTGGATTAGTGTTAAATTTTACTAATCTGTTATATTTGCTAACTTTAAATCAAATGTGACGACCGGAAATATACAGTTTAGAATATAAGGCTACGCTTGAATTAAACACAATAGCATGGGGTGCTGGCATAATTACGGTGTGTGAGAGAAGCTGAAAATTGAATCTTCGACGCTTGCCGAGGCATCTATCTTTTATACCACTCTGCAGTCAGTGAAATCCACTGACTGTCCCTGTGGTTTGTAAAGCAGCCAATACTGCCGCATGATAGACTAAATATCGTTATCTATGTCTCGCAATCTTTGCTGATACATAGCGCATCTTTAGCGCATCTTTAAATCCACGTGAAATAACATTTGTATCCTCAGACGTATGTAATGTAATTTAAAGAATGATTTAGAATATTTACTTCTAGCTTTCAACTGACATTCCCTAGAATTTATTACAATGGTGTAAGCAATCTGGCAAAAGAAAAAAAAGCAATGGATCTGAACCATTACACGATCATTGTGCTTTATCCTCTAGCCAAGACGTACAACAAATTGACACACCGACTCGGAGAAGAGATCAGACGTAATAGTCTTCATAAATGAGGAACCTCGTCACGTTATGGTTTTGATCGAGAACCTTCGGGAATATGCTATATCGGTTGTCAGGGTTTACTGGTGGAAAAGCTATCCTACATTAATACAAGGAGATTAATGCAAGGCGAGCATCGTGGGATAACATCGGTAATCCTAAGGTGTAACTTCTAAGGCTTTAAGGTTTTGGGCTATCCGTCACGTCTACCATTTATTTCAATCTCTGTGTCTTTTTTTTCTCGTTTTGTTGGCGGTAATCAATCCTGCCCTGAGCAGTAAGAGAAAACGTGTCGTGGAGGAGACAAACCGATATCCAGGAAAACTAGTGGCTCATTATTTTTGTACAAGTGGGAATACAAAATGTCCAGTTCCCGTTGATCATGACCTTTAATGACATTTGGTTTCCGAGTCGTTTGTGTTATATGCATTGAGGGACAGCCTCATATCGGCAGCCAGTTCCTGCATACACCTCGAATCTTGTGCCAGGGCAAGCTTCCTGCAGCCGAAGTTATACTGATCGGCAGAGGTGTGTGGAATTGTGGATCACCCGCTGTCGCTATTGTATTTCAAATTGCGGGTGAACCCGGACATCGGTTCCCGGGATGGCGTAGATCCGTCAATATCTCTTGCTCACCGATCATATCATTTTCTCATACACACCGCACGCTTCCTTTTATTATTATTACATTATTTTCACCGGTTATTTCATGTCAGGAGCTATGCATCCTAAACCGCTTTTTCCAGACCTGTTTACTGACGTAGTAGATGTAATCTTTGGTCACCGAGCTGAATTTTGGTCACTTTGAAACTTGTGACAAACTTTGATATCAACTACATCCCATCAATAGTTCATATAATCATATTTTTGCAATCTGAATGGATGATTAGGAGAAAATCAAGTCGGGTTGAGAACTACTTTCAATTTTCAGGCATCAATTATCAGGTATTACAGCCGTACAAATGTGAAGGTCGTACTGTGGTTGTCATATCTGTGCTATCACTGGCTGGCTAACATATCGGTAAAACATATTCTTTGTGTAACGGACGGCTCTGATTGGCCAACATGTGACATCATTAACTTGTACATATGTACCTTATCTGAACGGTGATATACTTTCTGCAGAGGATCAATCGGACAGAAAGTCAGACGTCTGCATTATGGGGAGCATCGTGTAAACCCAGCGTCCGATTGTGTGGCACCGCCGCGTCCAGTGGTATTACTGACGACATCTATCACACTTCGAGACCCCGGGGACAGAGCGTTGTAGTGTGACGGTCGGCATTCACTTTTATCATGACCACACTTTGGCAAGCTTAACTTAAGTCGACGTATGGCTCTCTTAAAAGCAAATCTCATATAGCGGGAAATGTGGCGTGGGAATAGTCACTGATGGCCTAGGCAATACTCTGAGTTCTGAATGTCAGTGGTGAATAAAATGACCGACATTTGCTCATTTATAGCAAGGAATATGAAAAGATAAAAAGGGTGTGCCTCGATGAGATAACATAGGTGCTTATAGTTCAGTGTTATCATGAGATATTGAGGACTGAAGGTCTATGCCTTGCAGGTTTTATTAACGTCCTCAGACACTTAAAGTCGTACTTATGCGTTAAAAGTACATACGTGTCCGTTAGAAGACCATATGCATTTATGTCTCTATTTCTTTGTTTTCTCTTCCACTTCTCATTTTCTACGGTTATTTATTTCATCGGATGGATAGTACTGAACTGAAGAATATTGCAATAATTTATATTTGTAAAGGCGATTGATGATGGAGGAAATTCCTTGGTAAAGCCATGCGCTAGGATACCACCGCACCTAAATGAGCATCTTTTCGGACGGGGAGATCTGGGTTCAAACCTGGGTCGGGTCATACCAAAGACTTTAAAAAATGGTACATTCTGCTTCCTCGCTAGGCGCTCAGCAATAAGAGGATAGAGGGTGGACTGGTCGGCCCGGTGTCAGTATAATGTGACTGGGTGAGGGGGCTTGTTGGGTGTCTTCGGCAAGTCGTCTCGGTGAGGCAGCACCAGATAAAAGATACGGTGGAAATCCGTCCTGCACCAAGGAGACACCGCCTTCGTATAAGTGAAATATTCTTGAGTAGGGCGTTAAACAATAAGCATTCATTCATTCATTAAATGAGCATCTCATAAACATCTTGGCGTAAGTTCGCAGCAGAATGAGAATCAATACAACCGGGGTTACATTGTATGTAGGGTGAGGGGAGGCACAATCTTTCATACTGCTTTTGTTTTCCACCCTGTTTTCAAGGTATTACCTCTATATGTAGAACATTTAACTGCTGTCATTGTTGTATGCTTGTGGTTGTCTGGGAACGGCTTCATTTGTGCAATGCTATTGGCTATAATTTTTTCCTCAACTGAACAGTAACAACCTGATCTTGTAGGGGGTAACTTCCTCTTTTGGGAAATTTGGTTTCCATCTCTTGCGATGGCTCACGATTTTACGAGTTATTCTGGCCGCATCGGATTTCTCACTGCATTGAGACATAATTCTGTTTTGTAGAGTGTTTATTTACAAAGACTCTGATCAGCAGTTTTGTCATTTCTTTAACAGAACTATGAAAATACATGAACAGACATTGTATTGGCGTATTGCCAGCGGTTCCGCTCCATTAGCTTTCCGCACATATGTTACGTTATTTAGTCATTCTCATCTATTCACATTATGGTACATATATGGGGCAGCCTTTGCCAGGTTCAGCAGAGTATAGTCATTTACGTGATCATCTATTTCCGCAGAAATTTCTTATGTCAGGGAATTATTTCATTCTCTTTCACATTAATGGTTTTTGGGATGAATTCCTGTCACGATACAAGGCGCCTTGCAGCGTTTTCTCAGAAATCATCAGTGTCTAATACGTTATTCCCCCATGAGCTCTTTTTTTCAGCGACTAGCCTGATTTAACATATTCATCACAACCAGGACATCATTTACCGTAAAGAAACCGTTCATAAGATTTTATCGAGTACACGGAAGTTTAACAAGGTGTGAATGAATAGCAACAGAATGACTTTCGCCAAAAAATGAACAACTGTGAGAACACTGCCTACAAAAACTAAAAGGCGTATAACATTCGCACCATATGTACAACATGAAGCGGTGTTCCAGTTGGATATTCGTAAGACACATTTCCAAAATAACATATGACACCAGTTCTGAAATGAATATATAAGAAATAATATATATACAAACAAGAGTAAATAGAGAAGATGTCTTCAGTTTGGAATGATGTGTGAAACATTGGCCACCATCATGTCCACGTAATGAACACGAATGCCTTTACAACCCCAATGCAAGAGTTTTGCTGAATTAGACACAGGCGTTAAACAGATGATCGGAGATCCTGAAGGCTCTGTCCACATTTGACAACAAGAGTGTTAGAATCACTGTAAAATTTTAGAAACCCAAAGTGATGGCATGGGATGGGATATCCTTGACAGCGGTTCCACAATCAACAATTAACCTTCGACACAGGCTAAAATCAGCGCACCCCACTCTGGATCCAACAAACGCCAAATAGGAAGACACTATATACTCCAAAATCCGCTCAAAGCCTGTTGTCCAAAGTATTGTTTAAAAAAGCATTCTATTTGACTAACAGGTTATCCAGAGAGGATTTTTAATGGTTATGTCCAACACAGGTACCTCCTGTTTTTCAGCCAGTAGAGGGCATCATTCCAGTTAAAATAGCCTTCTATTCGTTAAAACGGACCCAGCTTTATATTTTCTGTTCACTATTGAGTATCATGTCATTTTACTGAGTGCATATAGTTGATATCCGCGACTAAGCTTCGATCTTCGTAATCGTGTTGGCCTAAATGCGACATCCTGTTTGGGCCGCGGCCTTTAGTAGGAACTATTTTCAACTTGGGGGCTCGATTTTTTCTGAAATCTATATGAAACAAACCGCATGAAAAAAATCTTTATCTAATATTAAGCGCCGATCCCTGATGACGAATGTACTCGGGAAGAAACATACCAAAAAGAATTCCGAAACACTGCATTGGACCACTGGGTCACTATGAAAACGGCTACACGATGAGAATACAGTCATTAAACATGAGGTTGCAAATATGAAATATAGAACATTTTCAATTTGCAGCGTCGGATATGATCGTGGGGAACATGAAGTAGTGTACTAAAGATAGTTTTATACACACTAAGTTTCGCTGGACGGTCCGCCAGCAATCTGTGGATGGCCCTGGGTATCCCCTGGGCTCTGCCCTATTCCCCCCCCCCCCACCATAATGTTGGCCGATGTCGTATATGTGAAATCTTCTTGAGTACGGCGGAAAACACCAATCAAATAAATAAATGAATAAACACACACTTAGCACTGGAAATTTACAAAATGACGTTTCCCAATATATGAAGTAAACAGCACCCACACGTTAGTGTTAACCAGGTGGTCTATGTATGGATGTTGTCTACCGTCATCATTCATGGCTGCCATTGCCCTGGGCACTGAGATAGACAACAGTCGGAACTGGACTCAAACAGGTCTCGAATATGTATGGCTCTGTATTTGTTTGAAAAATTTCCCAGGTACTTTCTTTGACCTCAGTGTCTGTATTAATGTGTAGGGTCTCGTCCAAATCGTATACATCGCTCCTGGAGGAATTCATATATGTGGAATATTCGTCTGATGTGGCGGTATTCGAGATGCGCTATTATAGGACTAGCCAAGTTGGCCAATCTAATGACGCCACCAGCTTACAAGTCTCAGTACGCCCAAGAGGACTTCGTGGACAGTTTAAAAAAATTTCGGAAAAGTAATTTAAAAATATACATATATCACTTGTTTATAGATAGTGAATACAGAACCAGAACACAACCATATGTAAATTTAAATGAAAAATGCGCTAAGAATATATCTTAAAGGACGTTTTTGTTGTACTTGAGCACAGTATCTTCCGCATTCTCCTCAGGGCGATAATAGTTTTTATCGTTTTTCTTTAGAAAGTCCATTAAATGGTAACAAATCCACCCGGACGTGCTTAGATTTGTTAGGTAGTGACGTCACTTCGCGAGACCTTAAACCACATCTTCTGGGACCGATTCCACAAAGCAATTTTGTGCTTAAGTATAAATTTTCCAACTTTACAGAAATAAATCATTCTTGTAATTTTCAAATAAAGGCATGGGTGTTGCATGTATATCATACCGAGGCACTACTGACACAAATTGGAAAACCAGTAAGAATCAAATAAGCTGTAAAACTGAGATTAAACGTTTTGAAATATGTCAAAAATCACTTTGTATTATCGGTTCCAGATGCAGTCAATACAGCTGGTACTATCTAAACGCTGCCTGTACATCTATCCCAATCTGCATGAGGAACATTCCAACATTCATGACTGACGAGATTCCGCACTCGAATGAAGGCCTAGACAAGATAATTGCAAAGAAGATTTAATTCATGGGTTTGTTTGATTGATCTACTTGAACACTGGTTTATCAAGGTGTCCGACAGGAAAGCATGAATTAAATCATAAAATCACCCATTAATTTCATGACCACGTCACGGTGGTAAAGCTAACAACAAGCTTTAGTGAAGTAGTCGTATGACTTAAACAAACATTTGAGACTTAAACCCTATCAGTACGCCATATATACCCTTTTCTTTATAGTCCTCGTGTTACACAATTGGAGGAAAGACAGTCAGAATACATTTGCGGCATATTTAACATTTGATGATTGTAATTCTTCTGCTTTCAGTGAGATCGTGTCGTGTAATTTGTGTAATAACTCCTCAACTTCATTTCACAGCCGTATTTCTTTTTCTGCGCCAATGCTAGCCATACAACCGGTTAACATGTCCTTTCAGATATAAAGTTAGGGGTTGGGTAGGAAATGAGATGGGGTGAGAGGCGGAGGCAGCTTTCGTAATTCGCACAGCCGTTCCCGAAGTGCCGCTACCTTTTTGCTTACACAAAGCATTTGTTAAACTCCAGATTTATTTTTTCAGTCTCTAACGGAACACATGGTGCGCTGAAATTGTCATAATGTCCAGAAAACGCCTCCCGCCAACAACGTGCACATCTATTTTTGCGTTTCCATCACGACCTACGACTGAAAATAAAGGCAATAGTACAATTAAGACAAAACCACAGTCACACGGGCCTTAAGAGCAGGCTACACGTTGTGCAATAAATTTGGACTTCATTCTCGTGAATGAGTAGAATCTTGAGCCAGGGCCTAAAAACCAGCAGCCATGTGTTTATTTTGCATCTACCTTGGAATAGCAGGAATGGTACGCCTAATTCGTTTATCTCTACGATGTGCCCAGATAAATGTTGCTTTTCATCCCCTGTGTAGTGATCCTCTCTGTCGTTTCTTTTGATGTGGTCTTTTTTATTTAAGCCGGTTAAGGACACAAACATTTTCTGAATCATAATAATCCTAGATATGTAGACGTAGCACACCGTTAGATCTATGCAATATGGCTTCATTAAGAGACTGTATTTCTCGTCTTACAAGAGAAGTAGTCAACACTAAAATGGGCCATTTAGCAGATGTATATGACGGTTATTTGACATGGGGTTTGCACATAGGTCGGTAAAATTTGAATATTAATAAAGCTTGTGACAGACCTTCATAAACATTAACGTTGAAACGAATTGTGAGAAGTATACTACAACTGAAACATATGGGCAGCTGTCGTAACATCAGACAATAAGATTTAGCTAATTCAGTGGAGGGTGTACATGGGTTGTGAGGCAAAAGCGTTTCCGGGATCAGGTTTATGGCGTTTGATGATGTCACGTGTACTTATGTGGCGTGACATCTGGCAAACGTGGGAATGGCAGAACAAAGTTGTTTCTATGCGATCTATCATGCAGAACTTTAAGAGCGATATTTGTGTACAGTAATTCTGTAACAGGAAAGCAGTTCAGATTTTATCTATCTTTAGGATTTAACCTTTCTTTTAAAATGTAAAAGGCTTTAGAGTTGTAGTTCCCTGGTAAAAGGCACTTTTGTTGCATTTGTGTGCAAATGCCCTGAGCAGAATTCCACGCTTTGATTCTTAGATCACTTCCGGGGTCAACGTATATATGTGTGCTGTGTCACCTCTGAGTAGCCCCTACCCTTCCCCACACATCCCCCCCTCCGCGATACCATTCCCCCACCTCCGGATTTATTATCTGCCGCTGAGGAAAGTCAAAGGCGACTTAATTCCCATTGAAGATAATCTTTTTATGTTACATTTCGGTCTAATCAACTTAGGCCCCAACCGTTATGCTGTCGGACATAATTTGCGCTTATCCAGGATAAAAGCCTCCATCCCAGCTACCAAGTCTATACCGCAGCAATCGCCCTCTGATATCCACGTGATCATGGTGACAGGCACACTGCCCAGAAAAGCTCTGCGTTCATTTTCCCGGAAGTGGAGTGTAGGGTCTTCGTCACCGCCACGTTAGTCGTGATCGGTGAGATTGCCACTGACAGGAGAATTCCGGTGAATATAATCTAATTCGTATTGGTAGAGATAGCTAGTAATTGGTTCATTTTCTCGGAAAAACTGCCAGCGTTTCGTTACCCGTAAACAATCACTGTCGCCTACAGCTAGAGCCGATGAGTTTGGTAGGCGTGGCGGGTCATATGATACGCCGGGTGTATCGAATAGGAGTGCATAATAGTAATTCATTCATGCGTCATCTGTAAAGAGTTCTGCACAACAGAAGATTTTAAATTAATAATGTACATTATATACAACTTGCTGGATATAAATACCTAGACGAATAAATGAATACATATAAAACACGTGCAGACCGTAATTGTCGCATTGCATCACAGCTATAGATATCTAGAAACAGCTCGGAAGCAATTTTTTCTGTAAGTTTGTACACGACCAGCACACAATCAGCAATTAACTTTTCAGTCCACCCCTATTTAAGATAAAAGTCTTGCTTATAACCCTTTGTAGGGCTTCGTGTGTTTTAAGATCTGTGGAAGGCCTTCACACTTATTGCACGTCGTAAATAATGTTCGAGAGCTTTTTGTCTGCCTTTTGTTCATGTGGTTGAAGACATAAAATCTGTGGTTTACTTCATTTCTATATCGGACAATTTTATACAAATTTTAAAAGCTTTAAAAGAATGTTCAATGGAGAGTGGAGTAGATACGTAGTTATTGTTTGAGCACCTACAGTAGCAAAAATTTGCTCTATTATCTGCCCGATGATCTGAAGTTCAACGCAATTTATACACCAAACACTGAGGCGAATGACCCATGACGTTAAATGACGAAAGAGGTGCCAAGCTCTGTTATTAGCTCATGGAATACTGATGCTTATTGAGGTTACATACAAATGGGTTTTCGTCACGAAACTTTCACTTATGCTTTCCTGCCTAGTGAGACATTTATCACATTACGAAGTTGAAAGGCAAGGCAAATATGCTCCCAATAAAATCAATCGCCTGCCATGTTTGGTGTTCCGTGGGGTACTGTCACCTATGACTAATGAGGTATCTTTTCCGCGCAGTGGCAGTCATAGGGCCCAAGTTGAATTTACCGTTGCTCTCTCGTAATTTAGATGAGCATTACGTATTATTGTGACCACAAATCGTCATATGATAGGTAGGAATGAACAGACTACAAAGCTAAGACTGGAGTTACTTAAGACAGAAAAGGTTCCTCATTCAGTATATAGACTGCCATCGACCCCTATTTAGATTGCGACCCCATTGAACACACAGATCAAACTCAAACTCAGGCACGATTCTGTACACGTTCTGTTATGTCAGGCATGTCAGGCCTTGCATATTTAAGGTTTGAACATCTCCACGCCACCTTGCCATGGGGGAAATAGTCCATGGGAATGCTATTCTCCCACATCACAATTCTTATATAACGAAATTACATATCACGAGCCCTTAGCTCGTGGCAAGGTTTTATATCCTATTCATACGTGTAATTGAAACATGCACTTAACACCCGTGCTATTGCTTATCAGGATAGGTGTAGAGTTCATGTATACTTTATATATAGCGTAACCATATTTTGTTATTTTATTATATTCCAAGGTGTGACACATTCGTGATGCTCCAGCAAGATCGACATTTCCATCGTGACCTGGTGGACGCACACTACTTGACACTCTGGATAAAACGGTAAATAATCAAAGCTACAAGCTCAATGCACTTTGCCATCGTGTGGAAACAAACCAGCGGTGACCACAGATAAAGGATTGTTAGAATACAGAGTAAGCCGTGTGATTATTGATAAGACAAGCACTCTATATGCGCCAGTGTAAGAGTTGATTGGGGACACTTCTTTATTACCAAAGCTAATAATATATTTCATTTCAGAAATGTGCGCTGAAAGAACAGTGTAATTTATCAATTTATTTATACATATATTTATATTCTTGTGTCCTCCCCGCCCCCCCCCCCCAAATGAACTCCTTTGGCCTAGGTCATGTTCTTGGGCGGAAGAGACTGGCATGAACCCAGCGGACAAGCTCGCTGACTTCAAGTCGCTATCGTACCGCCTCCGTGGTCTAGTAGTTAGAGCGTCCGCTTCGCGGCCTGGAGATCCAGGTTCAAGCCCGGGTAGGATCATACAAAAGAATTTAAAAGGTTAGGGAGGTTGAGAGGTTAGAGCAGGGAAACAGGACTGGTCGGCCCGGTGTCAGCATAATTTGACTGGGTGTGGTGTCATGTCTTCGGCAACTGATGTTACAGTGGCGGCACTACTTTGCTGGAATTGTAAGGGCACCACTGTCGGAGAGGAAAAATGATAAACAAATGACGTTCAATTCTCAGTCAACGACAGATCTTACATAAACAAGGAAACACAGAGATGCTTGAATAAGATCAATACATATAACTGAACAAAATAAACAAATAACACAACAGTACAATATCAGTACAAGAACAATACATATAATTACAAAATATATACAATTTCTAAAAGATTACTGCCCACATTCTGATCGAAAAATCAAGCCTCCAAAGGCGAGTCAGTCGACATAAATTTAATTCCACAGTTTATGTGAACTATTGAATGGAAGGATGACACTCTCCTCCAAGTGACGAACGGTAACTGGTATACGACACGCTGTCGATAGTTTAAATCTCACGCCCCGCCTTGGTTCACTTCCCAGGGCGGACTGGTGGATGATAGCGTCCGTAATGCCGAGTTGGCGATGTATGTTGCCATTCTCGGACTGAAAGTCAATTTCAGTGTAAAACTGGGATGAAAAGTACGTAATCGCACAAAGAGATAATCAGCGATACAAGCTCCAAGAGGACGTCTCAGAAAAATAACAAGCTCACAAAGTGCTACGTACAGAAAAATGGAGTACAAAAGGAAGAATCTCGAATTGCCTGAAAGTCGAGAGCCAATAAATCCTGAAATCCTCAAGTGGATGTAAGTAAATGTGACTGTGAACTTTACAACTTTGTTGTTCATATTACAGACTAGCATATAGAAAATTCTGGATTGTTTGATCGAAAGGTGTTTACAACATTGACACGAAACTCATGAACACAGAAGCCTCGGGAACATGCGAATGGTTCTAATACCCCTCACCCCAAATATATATATATTTCAATGACGAGGTTCACAACAGACTCGCCCTGCCGCAAGAAGACACGCTATTTGCACATACCTGAAGGACTCCGCGTCGTCATATGATTGAAACATTGTTAAGTAGGACGCTGAACGCTAAGCATTTACTCATTCAAGTCGCTCTCGAGATAGGAAAGCTTGCACTGCCACAATGATCAAATACATGTCCGGCCGTCTCTGAGACTGATACTGATGATGGCAGAGCCAGCGACGGCCCTTCGCCATATTAACGCCGAGCATTTCCCTTCAGATGTAAATGTTAACGTACCATGCCTGTGGGTTCAAGTGCCACTTCGTCTTTAGTTTTATGTCCTGAGTGTATTAAATCACAGCACAGCCGAAATCCCCCAGGGACGTAGTGTAATGCGGTTTTCGACGAGAAAACGACCAGGAACAAAGAATAGTAACTTCGTTATCTAAATTTGCGCCACAAGCCAGAAGTCTTGCAGATTCTGAGTTTTGTAACATAATTTTCCATTTCATAATGTGTTGTTTTTTTTTTTGGTCATTCAACGTGGACAGCTCGGCTCCTTGCAATTTGGCTCAACAGTTGCTATTCTCCGGCTGTACCGTGTTTTCCCTCAGACAATCTATCAGACGATGTCGGGCCACCTGATGCTGCACTCAGGAATCTCTGCTTCCAAACGTCCAGTAACTATTTCCAGACCATTTGGTGTTTTGTCATATTAGTTTTGGCAGCCATTGCGTGGCCAGTGCTTTTCACGGCTGACCGTTAGTCTGAGGTGAGAAGGCCTGACAACTAGTGGCAGGCTTCATTGTACCATGCAGTGTCTACCACCCGCCATACAAATTCATACCTGTCCTGTTACATTTTGATGGCTGATATACTATACCTGGTACCAAGTAGATTAGCAGACAGCGCATGCGTGTTTCCGGAAATACCGTCTTGAAAGAGGCAAAAGTAAATGTTAGAAAAATCATTACAGTAGTTGCCAATTTTACGAACATGATATGCATTCCAATCTCGTAATTATATGATATCAAAAAATGCATTTTGACACTGACTAAAAAATAATAGTTTGTTTAAATTATTTTGCACTGTGCTTTAGAAGCTCAAGATGTGACCTAAGCAAAGATAAAAATAAAATAAAAAAGATAGAAATAAAATGAAAACCACCATTGTAGTGCCTAATGCCTCCCAACCGTTGGTGGACGTATTATGGGATATGCACTGATATCAAACTGAAGCCACTTCTCATAATGACTTTTTATGTACTTGCGTTCCACGGACAGTTAAATCCACCACTGAGTCTGAAAAGCTCCATGTCTGTGTTGATGGAGCGAAAGAACTTCTGGCGGTCTTGATAGAATCATCAAACAAGACTTCTTCTGTTACATCAGACACTGTCCATGGACATCTCTAGAAGTTCTGAAGAATTAATAGTCTACAGTGTAGATTTGCTCACGAATTTTCAAGCGAAGCACCAGACAAATGTCTCGAAAGGGTCAGTGCATTGGAGTGCATGAAACATACCGGTGTTCGTTAGTCTGTGTCTACTCTACAAGTTGTTAAATCAGAAACTAGTAGATGTGTCAAGATTGGCTGTTAAATGTAGACCGAGGACTAATTGGAAATACTCATGTGGGCATGCCACAGCTGGAAAGTATTGAATACTTAGTGCAGACAAATCCACGTAGAGGAGTAGCATAGTTTGAAAAGTTCAGAAGAGCCTCATTTCCTAAGGCACATTTTACATATACCACTCCATAGCTAATGGCAAGGTTTTATGTCCAAGTGTTCACTTAATTCAAATGTGTGAGATGATCATTAAACTCACCTGGAATTGATTACCTTGGAAATATCAGGTTTCCGGGGAGAATATATATATGGCTTATTTATTTTCTGACCGATTGGTGAAGACTGGGGTGAAACAGAGTGATGGTACCTATCATATCAGCTGCCGAGTGAGCGCCAGACGACGGCGACATTCCGCTAGATTTACTCTCTGAAAAGATGGTGTATTCTCAGGTTTGCGGATTTTAGTGTATACTGTGATATTCCTGCGGAAACAAATTATATCCCTCTGACACGCGTTCTAGGGCAGCGGTATAATGTAGAAAGTCTGTTCGAATACACCCTCGAACCATATGTCAAGACATATGTGCTTTTTAGAGCAGATTGGCATTTTGATTTAATCTTTGTTTCATCGCCATTTTCCACCAGATTTTACGATTGTCTCCGTTGTGGGCGAAGGAAACCATCGCGCCCTTCGCCAGGCAGCTGACAAACCTCATGCCTTATAGCCGCGACCAAAACAGGTGGAGTTTGGATTAGAATGCGTGGCCTCACTAATCTATGCCTGTCCCGTCAGTAGTGAGGCTGCACTCAAAATAAAATTTTAATTCAACAGAATGGGCAACAGAGTATTCTGTTCCGTGTGAACTGACAGAATATTCTGTTATCACGGAATTAACTCTGTTGACAGATAACAGCAAAATATTCTGTCGTTTTCCAGTGAATTAAAAGGCTATTATTTCTTTGTTTCTTAAATTTGTTTTCAGCAATAGTCAGATGGTGCAAATTTATGTTATCCATATTAATTTTCAGTGAAATTATAATTTAACAGTGTATAAAAAGACAAAAAATCCTTGCTCCCTCACCCCTCCTCACCTGATACCCACGGTTCATTTATTTATTTAATCGGTATCTTACCACTCTTGCAACGATAGTCAGCATTATGGTGGAAGGAAACAGGTCAGAGCCCGTGGGATACTCTCAACCATCTGCAACTTTCTGGCATACAACAGGAAGATGGACTTGAACTCACAGGGACTGCACTGGCGAGAAGCGCCTGGTTCAATACGCTACGCTAGCGCACTTACCCCCTCGGCCGGTTCCAGAATGGAACAAGTGATCACATATTGTCTCAGCGCGGACTGAGTGGCGTGTGACACGCAGTTCACTGCGCTTCAGCTGCAAAAAAGTAAATCTGGCTCTGTGCTCATCATCCGTTCATCAGAAGACGGGGTCGGACGAATTAAACAGAATTGGCTTTCCTAAGCAACAGATTAATCTGGGTTTTTTCAATAGATTATTTCCAAGAAATAAATCAACAGAATCCAATCTGATAAAACTGTGATGAGTTCTACTTTGAGTGTGGCGCTGGAGACGACAGAATCAGGGACGGCCCTTAGCCATATTAACATTCGAGAATTTCTCTTCAGATGTTAATGTTATCGCGTCATGCCTGTAGGTCCAAGTGCCACTTCGTCTTCTAGCCTCATGTCCTGAGTGTGTTAAATAACAACACAGCCGAAATCTTCACAGAAATCATGTAATGCCGGTTTGGAGGAGAAAACGACCAGGAACAAGGAATTATAACGTCGTTATCTAATTTTGCCCCATAGGCCAGAACTCTTACAGCTACTGAAATTTGTAACATAGTTTTCCTCGTCGTATAAAGGGTTTATTAAAGAGCAACAGCTCCTGGTCTCTGCAGAGCTGTAGTGAGTTTTCCCTCAGCAATCACAGCTTCCAACCATTGTATAGCTATTTCCTCACCATTTGGCCTTTTATGGTTTTTCCACCAACAGCTAGGCCAGTGTTATTCACCGCTGATCAGTAGTCTGAGGTACTCAGGCCGGAGCACTAGTGACAGGCTCCAATGTACCATATAGTGCTCCGAGGCAAAGCCAAGTCTGCCATGCGCCATACTAATTGATACAGGCCCTTTTACAATTTAATGGCTAATATCCTATGCCTGGTGCAAAGCATGGATTATCTGACCGCGAATACGTGATTCTCCAAACATAAACTTGAAAATGACAAAGGTGCATATATATCTAAGACACGTTAGAAATCACTGTATTAGCGATTTTAACGAATATGCATTGATATTTTGTAATTAGATAGAAACAAAGAAATCTATTATGGTATTGAAAAAGGATTGAAAACATCTTGAAATCATTTTACTTTGGGCTTTTGGTGGTCAAGATGTGGCTTTAAGCATAGGTGACGTACAGATAAAATGAAAATTATCATCATGATATGTAATTCATTCTTAACGTTAGAATAGAAGGGTATTAACAAGTATACATTGACATCAAATACAGCACATCTGCTCAAAAGAGCTTGTGACGTGCTTGGGTTACACAGACAGTCGAGTCCACCAGTCTCAAAAATTCTATGTGAGACGTGGCAGGCTAAAGTATCGACATATATCAAATGGAAAGCATCTTCTCATTGGGTCGTGTAACGTCCTTGGATTACGTGAACTGTAGAGTAGGCCTGACTCAAATGTTTGATGTGTCTGTAGAATTGTGACGGTTTTGATGCATTCGTCAACGTAAGCTACTTGTGCTGGTGCAGACAAAGCCTATGGATGTCAGAGAAAGTCTAGAAGAGTAAGCGGTGTATATTGTACATTACTCAAAAGTTTTGAAACGGATCACCGAGTGTGAAAAATGTAGAACAGTGATATTTGCTTTAGGGTACATGTTATTTATAACACTCTGTAGGCCAGCCATGCCAACGTTTTATATCTGTTAATCTTTTCACTTAATTGAAAGGTGTGGGATGATGAATTAACTTCACTTGGAACTGGTAGTCCTGAAGTATATGGCCTGAGGCGGATGTTTTATCGGAACATTTATCTTAAGTCACTGAGGAGAGAGCCTCAGAGTGTAACAGAGAAGTGAAAACAGCCATAGCACCCGGTGATATAATCGCCAGACAATGGGGACATTCTACTGAACTCTCCAAATAAAGACGGTTGATTCCAAGGGTTACTGGACCAAGTGCAATGTGGTTTTCGGGTGGAAACAAATCACACCTCTCAAAACGCTTTGAAAAGCGTTAATGTTAAAATGTTAGTACAGAGTCCTTGTATGGTAGGGGACGTGTTTCTTTTTGGCTGCATGAAAATTAAATACCACATCGGCGATAATAATAATTAGCACTTCCCTGGCGTTTTCCAACTTATCTTACGGCCATCGGTTTCAAGAGGAAAGGAAACCGGGTAAAACCTAGACGTCAAAAGCGACATTCGTATACCAGCCGTCAACCAGAATGAGCGTTACGGGTCTAATAATAAAAATTAAGGGGAATTCCTGCAAAGAGAAGCAGTCAACAGTTTCACTGACGACGACAAAGTGAATGTTCTATTCGGATGAATAACATCGAAACCAATGTCCTTCGCCACGTTCTGTGTCTGGCAAAACCGCAGCCGAACCAGGAAGAGTTTGGATTAGAACACCTGATCCAACTGATCAAAGACCTGCCCCGACTGCTGCGAGACTGATAGTATAGACGACACAACCAGCGGCTTAGTCATATTAACAGTCGAACATTTCTCTTGAGATACAAATGTTATCGTGCCATACCTGTGGACCCAAGTGCCACTTCGCCTTTAGTTTCTTAACAGCACAGGCGCTATCCCCAGGTGGTGCAGCCACTTAATGCGGTTTTCGAGGAGAAAACGAAAAGTTATTGTGAGTGAGGTCTTGAAGTTTAACGTCGTACTTAACAATGCAAAAAGTTAGAAAGAATGCTAACTTCAGTATCTTGATCTCAGATGATGTATCCGAAGAAGACAGGCCACCTGGTGCCGCACCCAGGAATCACTGTTTCCAAGCATCCTATCACTCTTTCTGGAACATTTGGCCTTTTGTCATACTAGTTTTTGCAGTCATAACTTAGCCTGTGGTTTTTACCACTGACCAGAATTCTGAGGTGCGCAAGTCCCGTGCACTAATGCTCCGAGGGGAAACAAAGCCTACCACCTGCCATACTAACTCATACCGACTATGTTGCATTTTGATCGCTAACATCCTGCCCTGTGTTTGATGCCAAGTATAGCTGAAGTCATCCGGAGTATGCGGGATTTTTGGGTTTAAGGGGATAACCATATATCAGCCCTAGTAGAAACAGATGTTATACAATTTTACGAATGTATCAAAACACCAAAGCGTGTAGTGCTTTGACAATAAATAAGAACATATCATAAAATTTTGCCATTTCGGTGTGACCATGAAATAAAACATAATGTTTTGAAATTTTCAACAACAAGAAATCATACTGTTTTAAAGTGACTTTCTCTCTGGCCTAGTAGAATCTTATATCCCTAAATCCGTGTGAATGAATGTTACCGATCGCTACATAAATCAGTGTTTCTAGCTCATCTACTTGCCCAATGATTTCAAAGGCATTTCACCTGGTAATTTCTTTAATTTCTTGGGTTGATAAAACATGGAGCCCAATTAAAATAGCTGATATAAAAAGAAAACTTTTATCATGCATGATACCCTATAAGCTTCCTTGACGTAGGTGGGACGTGTACATCTCGGCATACGCGGAATCTTTAAACCTAACTCAACTCAAGCCGATCACTGCGTCGGTTCGGAAACGATCGTGTATGCCAAATAACGACGCTACTCATCTGGAACTGTGTCCCGATCGTTACGCGCATACCAGCTCCGTTTTAAAGTCATGTGTTTATCGACGGCTGCGACCACCTCCGTACGGCAAGCTGAGGTGAGGTGGTGGCGTTTGAAACTGTGTATGAAAAAGCACTGGGCGTACAGATTAAAGCACAGCATAAAGGGTACACCGATATCAAAACAGAAGATATCCTATCTTCTCGTAACGTCTGGGGACGTACTTGGGTGAGAAGACTCGATCATGCTCAAACCTTTGATGTGTCTGTGGACCGACAGAAAGTCTGGTGGATGTGACACAAAATCATCAAGGTCATCTGAATCTGCTCTATCAGGAACAGTCCTTGTTCATCCGTGGAAGTCTTGGTCGGGGAATAATCTGCATTGTAGATTTGCCCGGAGAGACTTTAAACCAACCCAATCGCGGTTTAACAGTACTTTCAGTCGACTTCCTGACAAGCTTTTGTACACGGCCCAAATGCTAGGAAAAGCTTTCCCTGGCGATGGCATATGGCCATTTGGAAAGGTTACTTTCCAGTGTAGACACGCTACCAAAGCATCAGTCCGAAGAACAGACACTGTTTACTGATTAGCGCTGATGACACTGACACACATAAACACCCTGGTAACTATTACAGCTCGCGACACGGCTCAGGCGATACCCGCTAACTGAATGAGGTATGGACTGTTCAAAGCTTTCCACATTTCAGCAGCCTTCGCAGAAAATCACCCGATGAGTATCTCCAATGATTACTGTATTGCCTTTAATTACGTATCACTTTCAATCTGGGTCGTAATTACTGGTCAATGTTACAAGTTCAAATGTCCTTTACATGAGCACTTAAATTGTTAAATTTGACGTAATTATGTGTCTGGAATAAATAAAATATTTTGTTATCGGTGTATGGGCAATCTGTTTAGGGAAGTATAAGTTGATACTCTTTAATCATTTACTTGAGCAGTTGGGATATAACGCTAACTGACGTATGTTAAGAACAGGCAGGATTTTCTCCGGTTACGTGTGGCCATTTGCCGTCGTCGATGCTATGGATTGATCTCTATGTTGTAGTTTTTTTATATTCTATTGCAGCATATACCAAAATTCTGCTCTTGAACTATAAGCATCCAATGACCTGATGCCTTTGTATTGTTTCCATGTGATCATTTATTAAATGTAATGACACCACAGTATTTTGAGTAATTCTTGCTTCTAAGAATGCAGCAAATACTACAACCATTCTTTACTTAGCAGTTAGCATTTTTAACCTAGTCGCTCTGGTTTTACTCTCTTTTCTTTGATCTTTAATATTGAATGTTTAACGCTGGTGTATTTGAAAAAGGGTTTCAGGGTGAGCAACGTTGTATTTCATATCTTCCCGATGCCACTTTACTCTGGACCATGTGACGACATAAGCAGCAATACGTTTGCACCTGTTGGACAGATTTGCATTAAACCTATGCTGTATTTTGTGTACACATCACCAGCACGCTTTGCAATCCATCTGATCGGGCGATCCGAGAAATCCTAGAGTATAGTCAGTTTGCACGTTTCACTCGCTTTCAACTTTCGTTGCTTTGAGTGATGCCAGTAATCAGGAGGTTGGTCCCATACGTGACGAGGTGTGGTGACTTTCTACAGGTTTATTTTCTTGGAATCTGCGTATAACGTCAGTCTAATAGCTGCATCTCTCGCGCAATGATTCCCATTATTTTTAAAGCTCTAGGGCAGAGACCGTCTGGAAAGGTTGGGCCTACTGTCGTAACAGACAGCGATACAAGTCGAACTTAAAATACATGGGCTTCGTTTTCCTGGAGGTGATGCATATTGTTCACGAAACGGTCAACTGAATACGTATATGTACGAGTGTATTATATGCCCGTGTTTTGTAATGCACCACACACAGGCCTAACCTGGCGCATGTGTTTCCAGGTGTGATGAGGTGCTACACTCTAATCGACCCCATTTCGCGGCCATGTCACCATGACTTCGGGCTCGCCATTCATCATTGCCAGTTGTATTTTAGCTGTAAACCCTGTACCTAGTATTCTTCATGACAGTAACCAGTTTCCACTGGGCACGGAAATCCCTCATCGTATATATGCTGTGCCTAAATATGCATGCATATCCCCAGTGTGAGAGATTCCATGACATGTAATTAATTACTTAAGTATACTTCAGTACCCACTAAGAGTTTCTAAGAGATGCTCTTTCCTCTGGCGATAATTGAATTTTGACTATTTGGCTGAAGTGACTTGTGGACGTCACAACCATTTATAGTCAATTTCAACACTTGCATAGTTCGTACTGTTCACACTGTTATTCGGGCGTGGGCATTTCAGTGATAAAAACGACACTGCATGCAATCGGATTCATCCCTCACACACGTCTCCTCTAGGACGCAATATGACGTCGTTAAGTAGGCGAACATATGTTTCTTGTATCGACCCAAGACAGGCAAACTTTGCCCACAACCTACAATGATGAAATTAGACCTCGAGATCAAGTGCTCTTGTGGTCGGAAAAGATTGATTGGCTAATTGAAAAACGTATTAATTTTTTCGTACATTTAGCGAACGAAAAATGTGCGTTGTTTGTTTGGATCAGCTACAGGCAAAAGATTACATCATAATGCCGATGATGTGTGTGAAAATAATGTGATCTTTAATTTCCTCTAAAAATCTAATGCTAATGATATGTGTCAAAATAAAATGACCTTTAATTCACTGTCTACATCTAAAGCCGATGATATGTGCCAAGACAATATGATCTTTAATTCTCTCTGTAAATCACTCGATCGATCACATCGGTTTGACATTCTTGAATCCCACAATCCACCAATCATTCGATCAATAAAGTACAGATGTCAGTAGAGTTAAGCACTGATTTCACTCATGGCCTACCCTGTTTAATAGACCTAGACTTAAGGGGAATAATGATTACGTGAGGGGGTGTGCGGTGAGGGTGGGGGTGCGTGGGGCTGGAGAACAAACTAGTCCAAGAACTAGACTGAGTTAAATACTTATTCTCTTTAAATTCTCTCCGCGTACAGGATCATGTTAAGCAGTGATACAAGTCGGTCCCACCCTTTCATCCCCGTCCATAATTCTTCACCACTTTCTCACCACCCACCTTCGTTCCATTCCCGGCAGGTTAGACGATGCGTTTGCCAAGTGGGTAAAAATGTTACAATCTAAAGCATTTCCACTCAGATTCCCCTCTCCTCTCCCGGTGAAGGAGGCCGTCTTGGCAGGAACAAACCACGAGGTATGCCAACCCCAGTACTTCACCCTCACAGTAGCTAAACCATCGTCTCCGGGGCTTTCTTGCTTTCATAGAAGACTGTTATCACGGATCTCTGTGCACCTTCATGAAAAGGCATGGAAATCAGATGAGTACGGACTCAATTTTTCACCCAGAAATACCACACCTCTGCTACTTTGAATGGCATCTTCTATACTCAGAAATCTGTAAATCTGACTTAGGTAGCCTTTTTGTCGTCTAAAATAAAAAAAGTCCAACCAGCCGCATGAATCGCACATTAATAATTTTAATATCTGCTTCGTCTAATGGGGTTTGTATGAAAGGTGTTCCAAGGAAGCTCATATAACATACCGGAGTAAAGACAGACAATGGGTCCTTTTGAGCAAAGTATTTGTCTTGTTCTTACAAAGCAGGGCTTTCAATCATTCTACGAGGTTTGAGACCAGAGTATGCTTTCACTCACTTTTGTACCGTTAGTTTCTATGCACACGGCTGTATGCTTATCTAACCTACTCTAACAGACAGGGTATAAAATCGGTCTATGAATCAAATTTCAGGCCCTCTTAAATTTCATATCACAGGATCAAATCCTGCATGGCCTTGGTCGGATCCCACCCATTTTAATACCTGTTACCTGTTGTTGAAAGACGAAATGTACTTCGGACTCGGTTACTACACAGAAAATGACATCTCTTTGGCCATGGCTAATGCATGCAGACAAATTCTTCCCAGGCTGATCATAAGCTCTTCTGACTATACCGCAAACTCTATGGCTTTAGGGAAAATAACACCTGCCGGACACGAAGCAGAACGGAAACAGTGTTCAGGTTAATCAAGGTGGCTATTCCATCATTACTGCCTCCCCTTCGCCATCTTTCTGCTTCTCTCATTGAAACCTAGGCTACCTCTTCCCTGGGCACTGCTGAACACCCAAGCCAATTCATTAGAGTCAGTCAGGGAAGGAGATGCCGACAACGGGCCGCCCAAGTGGAAGGCGCCTGCAAATTACTCCAGTATGGTATTAGCACCTGCATCCCTGGGGCGTGTTTACGGGATGTCAAACGTCCATAATTATGCCACGAACAATCAGAATAATTCCCTACCAAACGTAAAGATGTGAGAATCTTTTCTCTCTACAATAAAATCAAACAATTACCTAGATTTCCACATTTCTATGTTGTTTTCTCTCGTACACCTTAAAAGATGGGACGTTAAAATTTGGCCGACTCATCGACAGACTGACGGGTAGACAAACAGACATGGACTGACGGAGAGACACACAGCCACACCGGCGGAAGGGCGGATGGAAAGCCAGGGAGGCAGACGGACGGACGGTCAGACATGAAGACGGGCGGATGGACAGACGGACAGACAAACTTGTAGAGCTGCTTGTCTAGGCACCACGTCTCTTAGCCCCCCCAAAAAGCCTCCATATCTCTTACTCTGAAAATCACCGCACCTCTCACTAAGAAGAAAAAATCCATTACACCCCGAACACAGATTAATCAATCACACCCAAAAGAAAACCACCTTTTCTACACCTGGCTTGGCTTGATTCGTACCTTAGGACAAAGACCTAAATTACGACCAATGATTAACTTGTTGTAATTGTAAACGTTGGATGTCAAAAATCGTGCCATAAATCAACGTCTCTCTCGTCAGTTTGCCACGTCCATTTGCATCACACAAATTAGTCAGAGATTAAAGCCCTGACGTTTTTGATATATTTATAGATCCACCCATATTGTGACATGCTGTCATATATAGCCAGCTGTTCTCCTCACGATCTATAAATAGCCATAAGGGGCGGGCCAGTAATTCAGGCATTGTCCTGATCGGATAAAGCAATGGACGAACAATTGCTAATAATCGTGTTCGATTCTATCGTTTAACCTACTTCGCCTGACTTTTTTTCCTTATCACCACACCTACTACATCTCTTACTCAGGAAAAGTCACTACACCTCTTCGTTCCTAACCTCAGCACCTCTTACTTATAGCAAAAGCAAATTCCTTACTAAAGGGACAAAATCACATCCAATACTCAGAGGAAATCTGGTACACCTCGTACTCAGGGAAAATCTACCACACCTCATACTTAATCTACCACACCCGGTACTGATGGGGAAACAACCACATCTCGTTCTCAATTAAGTCTACCATGTTATGTTTTAAGAAAAAAAAAACACCGTACCTCTTACAAACAAAATCACCACACACCCTACTCCCACCGCATCTTTTGTTCTTTTCGTTCATTTGTAGACAAATTTATTTTATCTGTGTATATATGTACGATCTCTCTCCATATATATGTGTCTGGGCTCTTTCTTGACAGCTGGTCAGTGTGACAAAATACCCCAATCCAGGTCTTGGGCAGATAATAACCGCGTTGTGCCTACATTCAGATGGATTATTGCAATTACGATGAATGGCTGTTACGTTTAAGAATTTTAGAACAATATCATCTCGAAAGCCACAGCTGTACTTAGACGTTAAATGTTCTTAACTGTGGCGCAAAGCACTTTAAACAAGGTTAATTGATAAATAAAAATGACCGGGCGAACAGGAACCATATTATGCAAGTAAATTAGTCTATGTCTAGAGCACCTGGCCTCACACACCTCAATACTAATACTGTTAACGGCGGATATAGGAAATCAGATCAACCTTACTTGTTCTGCCTGTACACGAACCGCAGATGGTTAAGCCAACCACAGCTCATAAACATATACGTCGAGAGCGTGTCACATTCAGAGAGGCATTGCCCTGAACACCCACATAACAATCTGTTACCAATTTACAGCCACGTATACTGCACGAGAAGCAGGACTCAGTGGCCACGGATAAGCACTGTAGGTTAGTGGCCGTTAGGTTTATTTAAGTCTTGACTACTAAATTAACCCTGAATAGATCATATATGTACGTCCATTCAGCCAATAACCACCTGGTTTGCAGTTGGCAGCTTATGGTGGATTTAAAAGCCCCTACGTCATACAAATTATATTTAACTTTCCTGTAAATCAGAACCTCTTATTTCGCATGTTACAAGACATTTAAGACGATCCATCGTTGTATCGTAAAATAGTGTATGGGTTTTAAGGGTTAACAATGTGATGATTGTGAAATAGAAACAGGCCTGCGTTGTTTCTAACACACTGTATATGCTTCAATTCTTTTCATTGTGGGAGGAGATTTCTGTATCATGTTCATCAAGTTGTAAAACTGTGTCTTAATTGTCAGTTTTGACCTAACCGTATGCCTCGTATATCTGCAATGTTTCTTGACATTGGTGTATAGGCAATTTGTCTCTAAACGGGATTTACATGTTGATGCGATTTGAGCATTTAAATGAACAGTTAGAACATAACCATAATGGAGGGGAATTGAAGAAGGGCGGACTTCTTTGGTTATGTGTGACTGTTTGTCAACTATCACAATCCTGTCGCTGCTCTGGTTCAACTCTTCCTACTGTGGTCTTTTGTATTGTTTCCCCGGATATACCAAAATTCTGCTGATGGACAGAGTCCCCGAGGCCTGGTTTCATGTTACTATATTTTACAAGTGATGACGACACATTATTTTGAATAATTCTAGACCAGTTACTCCTAACTTATTGTAAATAATATCACTGCTTTTTGTACCTCATTTTGCTTACAAGAACAGACCACATTTTTAGAAAGTACGCATCATCTGAAACGTAATTTTGTGCTGATTCCAAATATGATCGTCATCAGTTTTTCTCATTTTTTAAAGTGATTAAAGCGGAAATAAATATTGAGGAGTTACGGTGGACTTTTTGGACCATATTGAAGCACAGTGATGTCACATATTCTTTTCTGACACTAAGAATGCTGTAACTGTTGTGTGTTCACATTAAATTCAGATACAGGTGTCGTATTACATATATATTCACGTAGAACGTAGGCATATAGCAATCAGAGGATTTCGAGGGCTAAAAAGTATCGGTGACGTCACTGCGCTTCAGTATGGTCCAAAAAGTCCACCGTAACACCTCAGTCTTTGTTTCTGTTGAAAGGAAAAGAAAAAAGAAAAAAAAAGAAAACATGAAGACCATACTTGAAATCAACACGAAATTGCCTTTCAGATGATGCTAAAAATGTGGTCTGTTCTTTCAAACCATGGCTGGTACCAGGGAGCATATAATCTAGTACTCACAAAGGGAGGATTTAGATATACAAATGTGAGAGCAATGCAAAGACAATGGAAACGGAAATCAGTGCTGCGAAAACATAGTCGTTAGACCAATATTATCTCAATTCATTAAACCCTGAAACAATAACTATAGACTATCTTAGAATTTCTTACATCGTAGTAAGAAAAAGGCAACAGCCTGCAGGCTTTCAATATCCAACGATCTGAACACAGTTTCTAAGGAAGGGTTAGTTTCCATGCATTACTGCAGGTTTTGCAATGGAGTAACAGGTGTGAGATGGAGTCTTCTACTAAACATGTCTCACAAAGATCTGAGTCATGTTGATTGAATCTGCGTAAATATGAATTCATTGGAAAATGACCAGAGATCAGTCGATGAACAAGAACATTGGCCCGTCTAATAGGAAGCGAAACAAACCAAGGGGTCACAAACGGGCATGTCGATGGAAAAAGCTCCCTTTAGTGTTATTATCCCAGTCACACTGCCACAAAGTAATGAAAAAAGCTTTTTAGTTGGCTCATCACTTCTGAAACAGATAGAGGTATTACATGACATCTTGCAATAAGAGGCCTGCCTTAGCCAGTGTTTCAGCTTGCTCGTTACCAGGGACATCAATATGACTCGGCATCCACTCAAAGAATATAGAGACCCCTTCGTGGGCTAGTGAAGTATATAGGTTTGAAACTTCATGGACAAGTGGTAAGCATTTGGTTACATTCAGGCATTTTAAAGATTTAAAGGCAGAGAGAGGGTCGCTTAATGTAACACGTTAAGAAAGTGACGAGCCATTAGAATACCTGTTAACCCTGCAGAGTAAACAGACACGTAGTCAGACAATCTGGACTTCTTACCATAATTAAGTTCTGGGATGCTTGTAGCAGCCGCAACCTTACCGGTATCTGGACATTTCGATCTGCAAATACTCTGACCAATTTCTTTTAATGTAATTATTACAACACAGTCTACTGACGCCTGAAGGGCCAGACGCCTTAGCCTGAGACAACAAGTTAAACGAAATGCTAGACTTTCTAGCAGCAGAATTGATGGCCTTAACCACATTGTTTGAAAACAAATTAATATCTTCCCTAAAAAGACTGTTTGTAAGCGACAGTTTGCATTCCCCTCTATAAGTGAACCAATCGGCTTTGTTAATTTTCCATCGTGGAGGATAACCCTGATGGTTAGTGTGAGTGCAGACTCTAAAACTAAAGACAGTTGGAAAATGATCACTGCCACATGGTGACTCTTGATCTACAGACCACCACGACGCAGCCGCCAAGTCATTCGGACACAAAGTGAGGAATAGTGCTGACTAATTCCCGGTGCGGATGTCCAGTCGAGTGCCCCCCCCCCCCCCCCCCGTTATTCAGAACAACACGATTATTATCTTCGATAAACTCATGATGAGAGTTAAAGTCACTACAGATGATATATGATTCAGTCAGAGTGCTGACCAGGAAATTCAAATCACTGACGCATAGAGTGTTTCAACATTAGGTGGCCTGCGCTGGGACAGAGCTAACTGACAGCACTGACATTCAAAAGAATTGAATGCAGGAATCCTTACCTCAGTGTATGAAAAAGGCCCACCTCTAAGAGAAAAACAAACTCTGTCTGTTCTTTTGACTGAGTAGCCCGGAATAGTAAAATCCAAATGAGGTTTAAACAATGTTTCTTGTTTACAAACCACTTGAGGGGCGGTTTACATACTGGACATATACAATTTAAATTCTTGGTCGTGAGCACAAAGAGACTGGATGTTCTGGTGCAGAATTGTCTGCGTCATTAAGTAAAGAAGAGTTACAATATTGTAATCTAAAGACAATATTGATACACGTGCTTATGATCCATTATTTACTCAGCTCTGCTGAGTCAACAAATCACCTCCAAGATGACGTTTGACACACTCAGTTATACAGTCATTGGCCTCAGTACTTTTTAATGCATGTATTTTGACACAATGGAAGATGATTTCAGTGGATAGCGTCACCAAGAGACTGGTGAAATGACGTCTGATTGCACAGCTACTTCCGCTTCAGTTTGTACAGTAATACTTTTTATCACTGGTACACTGACCGGCTGAGCACCTCAGAGGGACGCAAAGGTTGTGATGGTTGGAAAAGAAATTGGGCGCTTACAAAGGCTGGATCTTGGGAAAAATTTAACGCTTTGAAGGAAACGCTTTACTCGCGCACGCTTTTCAAAGCCTCTGCAAAGAGCACCTTTTCAGCAACATTAATATACTATGCCTTGTTCGCTTCCTTCTGTATTGGACAGCCAGCGTAAGCAGCGCTGTAGCCGCCTCCACAATTGGCACGTTTTGGCGTTTTTTTATAAGGGCACGAATCATAATCTCGAGCCTCGTCGCAGCGTGGATATCTTACCTTAACTCTACACTCTGAAGCAATGTGCTTTATGCCCTGGCACCGGAAACAGCGCAAAACAAGGGGGATGGAGGGTCTCACCGTCATAAAAAAAACCTCATAGCTAAGCGTAACTTAAGCTGTGAGAGTATCAGAAGCAAAAAACAACATCGGGCTATCATTACGAGAAGTACCCTTGTATTTAGAGAATTTCTGAACCTGAAAACACTTATACTTTTTCAAACAAGCTAGTACTTCCGCTTCCGTAACTTCTTCCCCAAGACCGTAAATGACACCTCTTAATGAGGATTTGCTTTTTAACCGACACTTTATGTGCCTACCCAAAATGTGATCGAGATTCAGTATATTTTCAAACCTGTCCCTGGTTTGAGCATGAAACAAGATATTCTTTGGATTGAATCTTCTTAACGTATTTCTTGTTGCCCATCGCTTCTGTAAAGCACTACTGAATTCTAGAGGGTCAATGTTTACAATAGGGGTCCCTCCTACTTCAGCCATAATTACGTTAAGGTAATTTCCGTGATGTTCCAAGTTGTTTACAGCCCTAGCCCTTTTTCCATTCTCGCGGTCTGTACTCTGGGGACGACATCTGTCCCGTTTACCACGATAACCTCCATGAACCTGGACCTCCATGTCTTAATTGTCGTCATCTTCTTCCATTGTAACCTGCAGATAGCTACATCACTGAAAATGCCTATTTCTGGACCTACAAACTAATCAGTTCGGTGCACTGGACAGCGGGATAGGTTATATACACACAGTTATGCGAGAGAAAATACCCTGAGGCGAGTCAAGGAGAAGGTAAGACGACAGAAGCCCTAGTGAAAAAAGGGCAGAAATGTACAGTGCATTTACATTATTTAAACTTAGCACCTAACAATTCAGGGGTAATGCAAAGAAATTGACCTAATGAAATATAAATCCCTAATTAGCGTTTTAGCCTTACAATAACAGACCAGGCACCAGATGTGCTTTGTGCAGTGCACGTCAACACCCCAGTGACTGCGATAACAACAATAACGTAAAAAAACTCAAGAAAATAGGAATAATTGAAAATATTAAATATTATTTAGAACTAAATAACTGCTTACAGAGAGACAATAACACCTTTATACATATACACATGAGACAAACCCAGAGTAGGCAAGAGATGCACCTGAAAATTTGAGAAATATTCCCCGTGCAAAAATCCAGTCGATCATAATCAAGGACTCTATCAGCAATGTATAGTGATAAAGTCCTTTTTTTATGGATTATCGGCAATGTACCCTGACCTCCTTGAAAATTGCCTAGGGTTTCTCTTTTACTTGTAACCATATAAAACTCACGAAACCAACACAAACTTCTCTTTAAGGGGCTAGATATCTTTGGTTTCCATCAGAATAAGTCTTTTCGACTCTCTACAAACTCTTATATCATCATATTATCACTTTTTTGTCATCAAGAATTACGATGAAAAACAGAAACAATTTTGCTATGTATAAATATGTAAAGTTTCAAGTAAACGGTAGATCAAACTAAAGGCATTTTCACACTGTTTTTAATTACATCCTTACAAACGTTATCTGAACACTTTTGAAGACAGTTTGGGATAGGTTTTCAGGCATTTTCAGGGATGGAATTCAATTATGTAGATATCATTTTATTACATAACAGAATGTTTTTACAGGTTGAAGAAAAGAATGAAATGCTCCTAACTGAGGAGTATTACACGCTTGACGTTAAATTTTTCAAATCAAACGGCATTATGAGTATAGCATGAATCCAAAGGGATACAATTATCTTTACGCTGAATATCTAGAAGGTGAAAATAACTGTTTTGAACCTGTGTTTCTTGATTGAAAAGCATATATAGCGCTTGGATGGGGCCACCTCACCTCGCCTCACTTCAGCTTTGAAAGTGCTCACATGGTATGCGTGTTTTTTCCCCATTTACTCACCAGTCATCGTATTAACAGATTGCGGTGTATTGAGGCTAAAATATATCCCTCAAAACTAATACGTCAATTATTACAGCTAATAGGTGTTGTCGTCGCCATTGATTTGTCGTAGTTCGGCACACAATGCTCTTTACATGTAGCTCTCAATAAATCTCGCCTAATGGCTAGTTGTAGTAGTGCCTCCCAGCGATGACGCGTGTTATAATCGTGTATTGATGTAAGGCATCAAATTTTCCCTTGTTCTGATTACCAGTCTTTCAATCTCTAGAACAATAAAGAGAATTCAAACCGGGCATGGGCATGAAAATTTGAAGATTGCCCCGTTCTCACTACCAGAAGGGCTTTGGGGGCAATAAGCTCTCGACGTTGTCCTTGTCGTAGTGGGACATACTGTTGGACACATGTGACATATTGTTGAACATATGTGTCACATTGTTTGAAATGTGTGAAATTGACATGTGTGGCATATTTTTGGCAAATGTGACATATTGTTTGACATATGTGACATTTTGGGGGCATATGTGACAAACTGTTGAACATATGTGACATGTTCTTTGACATATGTGATACATTGTTTGACATATGTGACATATTTGGGCACATGTGGCATATTCCTTGACATCTGTGGCATATTCTTTGACACATCTGTCATATTGTTTTACATATGTGACACATTGTTTTAACACATCTGACATATTCCTTGACATATGTACTGTTGAAGATATGTAGCAAATTGTTGGACATATGTGACATTGTTTGACATAAGTGACATATTCTTTGATATTTCTATGTAATTGTTCTATGAAAATTCTGCGATGGTCTGTTGGCTAGGTTTCCTCCACCCATAATCCACACCGGCCTCAAATGTGAATAAAGGGGCACATTCTTCGATTACGAGCCTAATGTACATATGGATGAAGCAAACAAACCGAATAATGTATGTGCAGACTTAGTGTCATCTACGTACTATATATGTTTGCTCTTATTTGTCACTATCATTTGTTTATTCTTTTCAATCATGTTAAGATGAGATACCAATTAAACGGGGAGAGCTATGTTCACAAGCGTAAATGTAGTGGTGATATAACAACAGTTTTAAATGCAAGAGTAACTTACACAAGTCTTAAAAGCTACCGACAGCCTCGTCGCTTTCGGAAATAAACCGGAAGGTCAATCCTGCGATATCACCTTGATCAAGTCGTAATAAAAAAATTTTGAGTGCCGTTTCAATCGAAATACACCAAAACTGAATATTTATTGTTTTCTTTTCGGTACGATTTTGCGACAATCCGCCACAGAGTACGACAATGTGAGATACTGTAGCCCACATTAGCGTATTAGCCTCCTTTCCCTATGCGTTCACATCGACTTAGCATTTTAGCTTTTCCCTGCAGGAGACTTTTTTTAATCAGTTACAAACAGCCCTTCGGTCACGGCTTCTGGTAATTCTAGGTGGCATTCAATAATGAACTATTCCGTGCTGTCCTTGATATATCTTCACCGATATGTCTATATTTGTGATAATCGGATTAGACTGACAAAATAATCTATACACTTCCTGCGCGCCTTTCTGTTGATTAACATCAACAAGCTTTGGAGTGGAAACTGTGTGTCTTATTTCGCCCATTCCTATGTGCATAAAGCTTTGACTGGCGTCACGATAACGTAGCATACCAGCCGTCCACGTTATCTTCGGATAAAGATTGAAGAAAAAAAAAAACCATCTCTAGTGGCACACTACTATGGCTGCTCTACAATGTTACACAACAGACACATACTAAATGTTTTTGATGTATCGTTTATTTCAGTAAATATATAGATATATCTTATGTTTGTACATAATTATTTCCATGATAATACACTGAAAACAAATTTTTTATGCCATTTGTATATACACAATGATTAGTTGTGACAATTCTGATTTTGTTTCTATGGTAACGGCTGCGGAATGATAATTACCATGGCAACAACTTCATCATCATTAATATGCCATGATCACATGGTGTTACTATGACCTTGATTCGCGTCCATCAGAGCCAACTGGATACTTAACTGCCCTCTGTTATTAAAACGTTACACTTGGACTGGGTCGTAAAAGAAAAAAAACGCGAGAACCCGAGGTTGTAGAAACAAACAACGCCGATATGCCATTCTGCGGTGGCTCAAGAAGGTATTGCCACATTCCAGACACGTAATTTGATAACCTATCGAATTCGTTCACATTGTGCCGGGTTCTTGGCTTCAGCTCTGCTGCTCTTGTGAGTTTTGGCCCACGTTCGAGTTGAAGTTGCCAAGAGATATTCCTTGAAGAAGATTTATGGATATATCAGCACTTGATATTGAAAACGACGGCACACCTCTTCTACTCAAATACATCAAGACACTTATATTAAACATACACACAGTGACAGCCGGCAGCCGTGACACCCAAACCACCACGCGGTATGGCTAAACATAAATGACTAACACACAGTACAGTCACCAGCATGGTGTCGTCACACTGTTTTGAAATCTACTTCCGCTTTTTCATCGATTTAGTCATTTGAACGCTGGGCTTGCTTCAGCCACTCCTTAGTCACATTTAGTTGAAAATAATTATGACGATGAAGCGGCTGATAATATATATATATATATATATATATATATATATATATATATATATATATATATATATAAATATATATATACGTAAACATAGGGCTATGTACTACTGAGGTACCCAACAATATTAACAAATATATCATACCAAATTACCCCACATCTCGGTGCATTCAGCAGCTGTTGGAATAAAGCAGCTATTAAGGTCGGTAGGGGCCATTCAATCGTCTATCTGACGCGAAAACTAAATATGCAGCCGTACAGCAAAAATAAACAATATGTCACCGACAGCACTATAGCTGGCCTAGCCCGGGAGCTCTATATATAGCCGTTGCATTATTAACTCGAATAATAATTCGATTTGTTCTTTATAGCGGCATCCAGGTCATTCTTTTCCCACTTAAATTCGTGTCCCTAACGAGGAGAGGCCTGCAATTTTTGTTCCCGCCGGATGAAACCAAGCAGCACAAAGCGGCATCCAATGCCCATCTCATTAGCGCTAACAAGAGGTTTAATTTCTTCCAGAATCCCTGGTGTCATTAACATTGCCCTACAGACCTAGTTATCACATGGATAGGCGACTTAGCCCACAGACGTATCACTGGTCATACCGCGGGGTAATAACACGTATGTAGCCTGATGCCATATCTAAGTAACCCTGGTACAATTATAGCTCGTGTCCATCTCACCTGGGCTACTATATAATAAACACACATTATAGGGTTCTCCCTTACAAGCCTTAGGTCTCAAAAGTGGGACACTTTGTATTGATATCTTCCGGTTTGTGGTAAGCAGGCCACTAAGCAGCATAAATGTACGTTTAGTCTCACTCTGTATATTACTCTCCAATTTGTGTAAATATATCACCGAAACACTAACAAGAGAGTGTAAGACTCAAAGTTTAGTTGATATTCAAATTAGCAGTAAATAGACAACCGAAATACTGACAACATAGTGATATACATTAACTAATTACTATTACCTTTCCTGCTACATAAAGCACTTAAACACAGAAACATTAGGCTTAGTCTAGTTTTAACCACTCTGACAATCAAGATTTATATAAAATTTCATTTAACATCCAAACCTGCTGTATGTGGAAAATACGTTTACAGACGGTCCCAGACTGCACCCCAATGTAGTTACTTATGTCACAACCAGCCTACTTACATGTAATAAAATATATTCGACTATCTTCATATAAAAATAGCTGTACAGCTATTTTGTAGTCAGCTGTACTATAACAGCTGTTTAGATAATTAATCATATTACCGGACCTCTACGATATAGCAGGAGGCCTGGTCGTATATTTCCGCCACCTATCAGCATAATTTGCCACTTCTTTCAACCCTGGTTTTACTCTCAGTGCTGTATAGTCTTCTGTATTACTAATATCTATATGACAATATGCCGTCTTTGTTGTTCCACCTTGTGCATTTCGCGACAGCGCATTCGTTCATAGTAGTATTGGGTCTTTGCAGTGATTGATGTTGTTTGTTGCCTTAAATCAGTTAGCGGAGCATTTATCTGAGACTGCCTGCCCCACTACACGCAGTAGCTAAGTAACACGCTTACTGCCGGTATAAACCGGAGGTACCGGAAAACTAGCAACCAGTTTTATGAGGCCAGTTTTCGTTCCAAGGTTCACAAATCACTTCCCTCCTGCAGCTTGGTACCAAAAGTACGCGACCTCCGGAACAGGGCTTTGGTTGCCCTGGACGGTCATTTTTGAAGCCCCGGAACATTTCTTGCATGTCCAATCAACGTTGCATCAGGAAGTACATTTGTTTTATGCTGGCCGGCAAAGTGCTCAGACTTGAAGCAGGTTGTTCATCTTTGGTAGCATCGCCTTCTGACTGTTATAGTCGAAGGGAAGTCTTTCCAGATCGCTTTCTCTGGCCTGGTGTTTTGTGGATTGACAGAGCCGTCAATGCGCGGGGAGTGATTTCCACAGCACTACAACACATATAGGTTATCACACGCTTTTAAATGTGGACTGTTCCGTTTTAATATTCGGTTCAGAAGTCCTCTCGCGCCTTTGACTACTTGTTTGTATTTTTTGTTCGGCGACTTCTTCTCCAGTGTCGTGTGTGCACTGGAGTGGTCCAATCCAGTTGACAATCTGAGCCGTATTTGGCTGACCAGTCCCACTAACAGTTCGTCCACTTGGTGATTAATGGCGGCTGACGTCTCTGTACATTTACAACCGTATTGTTTAGCAACAGCATGAGCCTCTGCAATGGGAGAAAAAAGAGAATCCATTTTGTGAATTACAACGCAATGATTTTTCTTTTGATGGTAGACCTATTCAGTTTAAGAGCACCAAGATGCAAGCCCTTTAAAAATATATCGATTTTACATGTAGTTGTGTGCAGCTCTGACGAGCCTGATTGATGTATCATGGCAGAGGCTTGCGAGGTTCCTCGACGTCAAATTTAAATCAAATCAAATGTTGATAAGTGGGGTCGCAGTAATGGAATTTCTGAAAAGAGGTCGGTAAATTTGTTGAGAAATCGAGTCACAAACTGAGCCCACAATCATAAGAACGACAAACTGGATGCCTTTAGAGTGCTTTTTCATGACCAGACTTTTGATGATTTGCCGCCGTAATTGCTGGCAAATAATACAACCAGTCCTTGTTACAGAAAGCCATCAAATATTGTTACGGTAGTTTTTACCGGAACTCCACTGCCAGTCTCAGAGACCTAACCAGCAAATCAACCCGGAAAATGGATGGGGAGGCTGATTCAATATGATTCAACGATCAGCAGTGATTGGTCTTGCGATGGAGACATCACGCACACCCTGGGTAACAATAGACTCAGTAAATAAACTATTCCGGGGTGTTTACCCTGTCTACATAGACAGTCAGACAAGAGAGATAGAGCAGAAATCTCAGACTTACCATCGGTGGAAACTTGTTGTTTTCGGACAACGTCGATTTTGTTTGCCACCAGGATTATAGGGCGATCAGTTCCTTGTTCGTGGCGTAGTTTGTGTAGGGTATCTACCGCGTAGTCGTACGTACTTCTGTCAATCTTGGAATAGACGACCACATAGCCATCGACTGGGATGTCTTCGCTAATCGCCTGTGGAAAGAAAAGAATGCAAACATTTTAGTTGGACTGCTTACAAATATCAAATCTCTACACCTTATGTACAGATTGTAAAGACTACAGCAGCACATTAAGGACCAGTGAATACATCGAACTGATCTGGGCCAGCTGGAAATATCAACCTCTCTGATGTATTTACCACAGTTATTGCCATTGTTCATAAATGGGTCGTTAGGAATAAATTAGAAGCCTTGATTGATTTTTGGTTGCCGGATTGATGTGTTGTTATGTGGCTGACCTTTACTAAGCTGGCTGTGGGAGGTGTAAGCAAATAAAGTGGAGTAGTCAAGAGAAAGGTGAGAGTTTCCGGGACCGATGGGAAGACTTATAGTGTGTGAGGAAACATTGTATGGAGATTTTTTTGATGAACTTACACAGCCTCCCGGAGGGTCGATGAAGTCAATGGTGGACTCCTCCCCATCCAGTAAAACAGACACTGTCCGGGCCGCATAACCTTCTTCTGCTGAAAGAAACAAAAAACGTACAAATTTCTGAATTTATTTATTTAAGGCCGTTTGTACGCCATAGTTTTTAACTTTTACGACGACAGAGAGTTTTATTTGTTTATCATTGTGATTGGAGGTTGATGCCATACTCAGGAATTGTTTGTTCATCAAAGGTGGTCAGTTTTGTTGCCGGAAGAAGCCGGAGCATACATATTAAATCGTATTTCTGTATATATAAAATGACTATACAGCGTTCTTTCATGATTGTACAGTATAATACTTGCAACAGTTTGGGGTATCTGTCACCAGCAGGGCAACTTTACAGAGAACCCCAATGTGGCCGTGATACATAAGCTTCCTTTGTGGGTATCAGAGTCTAATCAATACGATAAAGGCCCGAGTCGACCAACAGAGCGAGCACGAAACCCGCGGACAGCTGGCTGGGGACTGGCTTTTATTATAGTCTTCAAACACAGCTTGTGGTCCATCACCCTGATAAAGAGCTCAGACTAGAGATTTTCAGCCGAGTGAGCTAAGGGATTATTTCTGGCTGTATACCAGAGAAGATGACGAAAGACGAGCATCGACCAACATCTAACCTCTACTGCAGCACAAAAATAGCATTCCAGTTTCTATGAATAGGATTTCTCTCCCCTCCAAACTGCAAAGATGTGAAAGCCCCCACCTGCATGTCCGCGTTTGTTGCATCAGCTTTAGCTACATATGATAACTTTCACGTACCTGTTCTGGTATAATGTATCACAACTAATCTACTCTACGTATTCATAACTAACGCACTACTTCCCAAAACCATAACACTATTTAACGTAAAACTTGTTCTGTATGTAAGTAAATCAGCATTCCATTTATATGGCGCGGAAAAGAATTTTTGTTAAAGTTTATGCTTGTTATTTTTACTTCTGTTGAAGAATGTCATTAATTCTAACATGACTGCATACTGCTTGTTATTTTCCAAGCAAATATATGTCAACAATGGCCACCCTAATAACAAATTCCAGCACGGCTGCAAACCAAGTTAATCGGCGTCGTCTGACGCTTTCCGCGGCCAATATTTTCCTTACGTGATAAATTCCCTATAATGCAATTCTGTTCCATGGAAAACGTGCTAGTAATCAAGTTCTTATTAGAGACTATCAACGTAGGGCACTTCATTTTACACACCGCATACGTTATTGATTTTACAATCGCGTCTGCCCATTACTCAGGAGGACAAAAGACTGACAAAGACCCCGACAGCAACCAGGTACGAATTCTGCACAGCCAATTTCATAACAGGGACACCCGTCTACTCTCAATTCACCTCTTTAAATAACAATGTCTTCGGCGTCGGCATGCCATTCCTGACTCCCTAATACTTGAATTCATTTACGAGTCGAACACAGCATATAGCTTTAAAAGGCAGTACTTGTTTACGGGCTTGCATGTGTGAGAATATAGTAAATTGGGTACTTGTTTTGTCAGGTGTTACATCAAGTTTCCTCCACCAATAGACCTAGTCGTAGTCATATAAATATATATAAAAAAACCGACGTGATGATGTAAACAAATGTTGGAGTACCTACCGTATGTAGTGTCACAAGCGCCCATATACTCTGACGTCATAAACTGTTGCGTTAAGGCTGTCTTGCCCACCCCAACGGCTCCCAGCATGACTACTCGGAAGAAAGAGGGGGCGTTGCCCGAGTCCACGCTCTGGCTTGTACTGCTCTGAGAGTTCGAACTCGAGGTACGGTCCCTGTTGAATTCCACTTGCTCGCTGGCACAGTTGTTCACCGAAGAGTTAAAAACACTTGATGCACTTTTTCTCTTAAAGGAGTCGCCTCGGTTCACCAGTCCTTTGGACGTCTTGGAAAACGACCGGACTCTCTGGAGCTTGGATACGGGAATGTCTTCAAAAGATACGGAAAGTTGTATCGGTGTACATACTGGCATGCTGTTCGTTCTTTGACGGCATGTGATCAGTTCGAGCTCCTTGGGTCGAGGTTTTCTCTTGACCGAGCTGGAGCGGGAGTGAGGTGCCGAAGAGATGCCACGGCACGGGGAGATCCTCAAATGGAAGGGTGTGGTGGCGCGGGATCCACGGTCTACAGAGCTGGCGGTGCTCCCCTGGGACGAGGAACTGGCTCGACGGTAGGTTGGAGCTTCTGTCTCCCCCATACCGTATGTCATTTTATCACCAACTGAAAAAGATTATTACAAAGGAGGTCTTCGTTGACCAAAACAAACGCACGTTGTCGCTGTGGCACCCCTGAGCGTAGTATATATCACTGCTGGTACAGGGTATAGTACACAAAGGATTGCTTATCACGATGTGAGCTGACTGGGCTGTTGAGAACGCCCGTATATAAAGCCAGCTCGTAGCCTGGAATCGATGGGGTCAAGGCACGAAACAAACGCAGCGGTTGGCTGGAGGAGAATGGAGGCGGGGCGTTATGACGTCTGATCTTTGTCAGTTCCACCCTCCTCCTGCACTCGGCGGCGGTCGTTTCACCTAACCGCTTAAGCAATACGTCATGCGAACAACAGGCTGTGTGTGAGTGGAGAGTGACTGGAGTACAACGTGATTTCTCCCTGGATCGATTTTGTAATTCGTTGGCTGAGTCAGCTGAGGACAGTAAGTTGAACGTCGTGCTGAAAGTTCGGTTAATAGAATTTGGCCTTGCCGACGCAAGTGGATTGTTGAGTTGTCTACTATTGTTTCCGTACAAGATGTACCTCTACCAATTTGAAGGCGCCTGATACCGTTACCAGACTAGCTTCATATGTCTCTCAGTTCTAACACAGTCTGACCGGGCTACTGAACACTCGAGATATGAAGCTGTTCTTCTCCCAGAACTAACGAAACTAATGAACACGAAAAATGTACCCAATTTTTTAACAGCAATAGTGATATACAAGTATAGGCCTGTATCTACTCTTTACAAATGAGAAGTAGATGTACTGAATGATTAATTGAATGAGTGGGTTACACGATAAATTCATCGATGAATGTCACGCCCAGCGAGTGACGAAATCAATAACTCAACGAATGATTAAATGATCAACTTAATCGATCGGTCTGGGGAAAATGGAGAGAAAAAAATGTGAACACTGTATCTACACTTGTAGATAGATGTTTCACATGACTCTTATAACTATTTCACCAATGGGAATGAGATTACCTTCACCGTTGCAGGATACAATGCATAGTTCTTGGCAAAATCAGTGCCCGCTGTCAAGTGTATACCTGATCAACACCGGGTACGACCACGCCCTTGATCAGATGCTGGTGATCAGCAGTTCAGCACTTTAAAGCACTCAGCTCTCATACCAAGACCGTGAAATATGATTTCAAATTATACAGCCATTAATTAACAGATGCAGATGTCGTCTGTGTAGGACTTATACCGTATTAATTTGTGTATTTTTCTTTGATTGATGTTGCGAGCCTTGCTCCAAAATATTTCGCATAAAGGAAAAGACCGTGTATAAATGAAATGACTTGTGAAATGACCTCAAAATATGTTCACTAATATTTTAGATTTTGTTTTTTACTGAATTAAAGCGGTGAGATATCTGTATCCTAAGGTGGACTTTATGGACAAGAAATACTGTCAGTGGCAAGGTACCCTACATGACGTCATATAAACTATATTATATGTATTCCTGTGCAGACCAGAGATACAAGTAGCTATTCCAAAGTTGTCTTTAAAATAGAGAAAAACTAGTGACGTCAAAGTACCTAAACAACAGGATCGAAAATTCATAAAACCCGCCACAGAAAGAAAACATATCCATTCTTTTAACTTTACATAAATGTAAAACTAAAATTAAAAAAATGGTATTTTTATACACTCATTATTTTCAGCTGTTCATCTGACTTACATATATTTTTAGCTTTCCGTCATTTTAAATGCTGGCGGTCAGTTTCATGGGTCCGGGGAAACTACCGGACCTCGAAAGTTTTCCTCAAGATATGCTGACTTGAAGCAGCAGTAGGAACATAATTCAAACCAGCTGCCACACTAGTCAAATTTGAGTAGATCGGTGTAGTCCGCTTGACTATATGCCCTGTCCGCTATCATTACAACATAACTTGGAATAAAATCCGTGTGCTGCAAATTATGTGGTTGACATATACTTGTTTGTTCAATATAAAAAAAATGTTCACTTCTACACAATGCATGATATTCGTGCTGTAACGATTATTCACTTCGTCATATTCTTCATCCAGAAAGCTCTTGCCTTCTGTTTCGAGCTGTGCGCAGTGCTATGACATCAATAACGTATGACGTGTATTTGTAGGGGTACGTCATGAGATCTACTGAAAATGCTATCCACTCGTGCGAAAGGATCGGATAGAGAAAGCAATAATGGGTGATATTAATAGCCCTAGGTCTGCAGGTGTGTAACAGAACGGTAGATCGATATCATAAGGTGGCCTCTCACGGTAGAGAGAGTATATACGTTCGTGTAGAAATTACCCACAGCTTATGTTCACTGTGACCGGAATGTCACCATCTGCGTAAGTCTTAAGTCTTCCCCTGTGGGAAAGGGAGAGAGAGAGAGACAAAGGAAAAAAATCCAAAAATGTTGTGCGTGGCCATAGATACTGACCTGACCTCATCTTACGGGAAACAGTAATACATGGACAGTATTAGATCTGAGCCAATGTACGATTTTTTCCGACGGGTAGCCCTTGACGACTAATTTCTGACCAGTTATAATTCAGGTGATTCAGTCGCATTACGCTGTTATGCCTGAAGTTTTTCGTCACATCCATGACGATGCTGGTAAAGAGATCGAAACTGATGCTTGCGTTGGAACAGTAGTTTTTTCAGGTACCTGAAGATGGGCCTGACTCCGATAGGCTTTATGTTAGCAAGTTTCTCAGATACCCGGAGAAGAGTTAGAGTCGAATGGGCTGTACATTTGAAGGTTTGCTGAGCACATGCAGAAGAGCATGACTTGGACAGGCTTTATGTCAGAAGGTCAAGTACCTGAAGAGAGAGTGAGTGACTACTTAACAATGTTTCAGTCATATGACGACGAGGAGTCATTCTGGTTTGTGCATAGAGTGTGTCTTCTTTGTGGCAGGGCAAGTTCATGCCGCCAAAGTGCTGTCGCCACTGGAACATCATGCCGAAGACACCAGATATGACACTCCACCCAGTGAAATTAAAGTGACAACGGTCAGATCAACCTTGCTTTAACCTCTCAACCTCTCTCCAAGCGAGGCAGCAACAAGTACCATTTGCATCAAGTCTTTAGTATGAACCGACCAGGGCTTGAACCAGGATCTCCCGATCTCTAGGCAGACACTCTAACCACCAGGCTACCGAGGCGCTCAGTGTCTGAAGAATAGTGTGACTCGGATAGTCTTTATATGTTAATAGGTTTGTCAGGTACCTGAAGAAAAACGTGACTCGGATAGGCTTCATGAAAGTAGGGTTTAATCAGATACCAGGAGAAAAGCTAGAGCCGGATGGGCACTACATTAGAAGGTTTGCTAAGTACGTGAAGAACTGCTTGACCCGCATGCGCTTTATACGTCACAAGGTTGACCAGGTACCTGAAGAAGAGCGTGATTGTGAAGAGGGTTTATGTTACAACGTTTGTCAGGTACCTGAAGAAGAACGTGATACGGATAGGCTTTGTATGTTACAAGGTTTGTCAGGTAATTGGAGAAGAACGTGATACGGATAGGCTTTATATGTTAAAAGGTTTGTCAGGCACCTGAAGAACAGCATGACTCGGATAGGCTATATGTTAGAGTGTTTCTCAGATACCTGAAGAAGAGCGTGATTCAGATAGGCTTTATATGTTAGAAGATTTGTCAGGTACCATGATTCGGATAGACTATGTGTTAGAAAGTTTCTCAGATACGCGAAGAACAGCACAACTCGGATAGACATTATGTCAGAAAGTTTGTCAGGTACCTGAAGAAGGGCATGCCTCATACAGACTTTAGATAAGAAGGTTTGTCAGATACCTGGTGAAGAGCTTGACTTGGTTGGACTGTACATTAAATGATTTGTCACGTGGGAGGGCGTGGCTCGAACAGGCTTTATGTTACAAGGTTTTTCAGATATCTAGTAACAATGCTGCGTTAACGGCGGTAACAGGTTTATTGGAGGAAAATACGAAAAGAAGGATTTACGACCTGTATTCAAACGGTGACAGGTCACTAACTCTTGGGTTTCATTTCGACACTGTCAACTGAAGAATGTTGCTGAGATGTATAAATCACTTTTACGCAAGTTTGCGGAAGAGATATTTTGTCCAAATTCAAATAAAACAGATGTGAGTGATCTCTGAATGCAACGGAGAGTCGACCAAAACTATACAGGATCCTTTGAGCTATATACTTGCAATGTCATCGTGGAGTTAAAACTCTTCATTGTTCCCCAAAACATTCAGGGATGGGAAATTTCCCAGTAAATTGTTGTAACCGTCATGGCATAAAGGAGTAATCGTAACTACATGTGCCAATTAGTTATACACACAAGTCCATTATCCGCGACTTCTTGATCTTTTCAGTATGTCCATACAGTGTGTTAGTTTGACATCTTATAAAACGTCATATAACAATAGAGCGGAGAATGTTATTCCGTTGCAAATGACGTCAGACCAACATACTGGGATCTACGGAAAACCATTTTTTTTCGTGAATTGATCGTTGACTTAAGTCAAAATGTTAAAGCTCAATATAATGCGTACCACAACTCCAAATGTCAACAAACAATGTGTAAAATCAGATTTCAAAGTTTGATTTAAGTTAAAAAAGGAACAGCCCCGTAGAATCCGCGGAAAGCACATTTTCTTCTGTATCATTTAGAAAGCGTTTTGGGGTGAGCCACCGATCGTCCGCGGACACCCATGGATCCCACACTGTCTGAAAAGCCAGCTTTTTTACTACACCAACTTCGGTGTTTTCTGCTGGGTTTTAGTGATACAATACTTGTAATAGGAGAAACCCTTGATCTATGTGGGGTTCGCCTATCATTTCACACGGTATTATTACCGCCAATATTACCGTTATGTTACAGTGAAAAACACGTGGCAGCTTGTTGCTAAAGGCCTTTTACTCGTTTCACGAAAATTTTTATAACAAGGCATGTCTGAAATGTGCTTTTTCTGCGTACGTCTGTATTTACATTAAAGGAAAGGCGGATAAGTGATAATGTATGAGTGGTATGCTTCGATATTTTGTACCCCTTGATCACCACTCACTTATCGCCTAAGGGCTTCTTTGTCAGAGCCGATAAAGATAGTGGCAACCCTGATCATATCAGGCCTATTAACTACCGCCAGTTAGCCAAACATTATCACTGACGTATACCTATTTGTCGGCTTATATTGCAAACTAAAGCGCTAAGTTAATTTGGCTGATGAATTTATCAGTAGAGTGAAAATCGATTTTGACCCGAGTGTTATTATATGTCAGTATTCTAACAAGACGTCAGTCGCACGATAGGAAATCTTTTACAGTGTCTGCTTCATTAATCGGAAAATGTTGAAACCAATAATGTACGTTTTATAAGAAGTAGAGAAGAACAAGGTTGTGTTAGTGTTACAGAGAGATAATGTGACTTATATTACAAATGTTTCTCGTATGCCTCATATGAGGAACAAATCAGGTTTATTACTTATCTAACTGTACATGTACCTGTACTCTTTCGTTTCCAGGCAAGCAAATTTTCAGTCTGTAAATGAAATAATTTTCTGTGCGAAATCCCTGATGATAATTGCTTATGATTTTAAGAAAATATAACTCATGTCCCTGAATTATATGTGATAAAAACAGATTTACGTTCAGATTCGGTTCCGGGTCACACACACATAAGTACGTACATCCGAACAAATGTGTTGTCATGGCGGTGGAACTATTTTCCCACACCCACGACTTGTAACTGCATCAATGAAACAGCACCTTGCGACATACTCGTACAGATATGATATTCGGGGTGAACAATCGGTGAGTCACTATCAGAAGTCTTCAGGGTATATTGTCTTGTTCATTCAGTTACAAGATCTGAAGGTGACGACGTGGGCGGAAGCGAGTTTGTACAAACAAAACCAGCATCACAATGCCAGCGTTAGTTCCGGTCAGGATAGATTCGCGTTACCAACAAACACTCGTGCTGCTAGCTGTTGCTAAGCGACATGAATCAGTTCGGAAACTGTATGGCTTAAAGCCAGGCAAAAATGCCTACAAAACATGCCGAGGAGCAGGCCCTGCAGTTAATCATGTCTGTTTGTATCTACCACATCAGTCTACGTCAGAGTGGTTACCCTTACTTATTCCAAAACACAGGAAATACATGGCTTTTTCTGAAACGACCAATTTGCTTTTGTTCTTTGTTTTTTTCTGTGTGTTTTTCTTCTTTTTTGTTGTCTTTGCCCTTCCCATAAACATAAATTTACAAGATTGTAGAGATGAAATGACGTGTAACAACTCCACCATTTCCTGATTGCAATGTTTCATTTTATTCATGTGGCGTTGTAAAAGAAAAGTTCACCTTCATGCTATGCACTGCTCTGATTCCTACAGACTACTTGAATCATGGCTTGATTGTCTAATTCTAACGTTGCAGACGGGCTTGAAGTCTGCAATATATCATGGACAAAGGTCATTAAGGCCGTCCGTGACAAAATCTAAGGATTAGAAACTCCAGTCATGCGTAATACCTATCATACATCATTCAAACAGGAATATGTGAATTTGACAAAACAAGTACTAAAGTGTATGTGTAAATACGAATCGTTTATCTGGGAGGATTTTATGTATTTATTTAATTTGTATTTAACGCCGTACTAAAGAATGTTTCACTTATACATCGGCGGCCAGCATTATGTTAGGAGGAAACCGGGCAGAGCCCGAGGGAAACCCAGGATCCTCCACAAGCTGCTGGCAAACCTTCCCATGTACGACCGGAGAGGAAGACTTCATAAGTTGGACTTGAACTCACAGTGACCTCCTTGGTGGGAGACTTTTGGGCCATAACGCTGCGCTAGCGCGCTAACAAACCAAGCCACGGAATCCACAATTCTCAATGTTACAACCTCTAAATACTGATAATAACAACAAGCGGTTGTTAATATTTATTAATTTATTTTATTGGTGATTTATTTAGGACCCAATCCCAATGATCACAATGTTATCGGTCCGCTTATCCACAGCCTCTCAGTCAGAGAAAAGTAGCCGAAAATTTAACAAAGTGCGTTGGTCGGTTTAGTAGCAGGACCTATACCCCCCTGCCCCCACCCACTCCCTCCCCCATCCCGGGCTTCAATGTACTGTGACTTCATATGGCCTCTAATGGTGTCTTCCAAAGGGCGTGCAAGTGAGGGGGCATTGTATTGGTACCTGTTACCTACAGTCTTCATAATTTGACCGATCACCTAGAGTATCCTCCTAGAGGTCGGGAGATCCAGGTTCAAGCCCGGGTCGGGTCATACCAAAGACTTCAAAAGCACCACAATTAAGACTGCAGTCGGATATAAGTGGAATATTTTTGATAATGGTGTAAAACTGGATAAATACATAACTAAACCAGTCGAACGAATTACCAATGTAGGAAGAAATGTAAAAACCTTCAGAAGCGTGACATTATATAAATGTAAAAGGATGCACTTGTCGCAAATAAACTCAGGATAATATTGTGTTTTGGAAAGTCATCAAACCATATATTGATATGAGTATGTATGCTAAATGCTTGCTTCATACTTAACAAATTCCTCTCAGTTTTTGGATCAGCTCTGAGTAACGTTACACGCTTTGCTACTGCGATTAGAAGCTTGGTTAAGAACCCCCGTGAATGCGAATAACATATTACATCACTCACTGGCAGGTCTCCTTAGTGTACTGTTGCGCTTTCATGAAACTGATGCCTCTTAACGGTATTTGGAAAAAACTGCCTGTATGTGCGTCTGTATGTAAGCCTCAGTCATTCACTGATGTTGATATAAAACATACATTCCTCCCGAGTTTTTACCACTACACAGACAACAAAAAGACAAAAGCTTTCTTAAGAAACCTTCAGCAAAGTTTTCCATCAGTTATTATCCATATTAAAGCTTTCTGAAGAGTATAAAGAGGGCAACATATTAACATGTTTCAGTAGACTTACATATATTAGATTTATATTCACTTATTGTGTTAAAATTTAGGGACTACCCCCATGAAATAAATATTTTACCTCTCAAAGCCATGAAATGCGGCTTATTAAAAAATTCGACCCAAAAAAATTGCAAGCATTAGCACTCAACGACTCCTTTACTTGGTGACTCTAGTGTCTTACGTAAGGCAGCTGGTTTTCGCTAATTGTATCTGTGTTACAAAGGTAACCCTTAGTACAGAAAATGAATGTAAGGGTATAGGAATAAAGGCATACTGTTGGTCTGGCGAAAACCACATGGCCGTGCAGTTGGTACGCTTCGTAACCTTTAGACAAATAGTCGCACGGAGTGCGATCTGACAGTTACCGTTAGTTTTATGAGGGGCAAATAAAGACGAGGGTTTGGGTTTCTTTAGATCCAGACAACATAACCTTGCTGTTAACAGGTTTGACGAGTAGAGGTCAAACCTGTGTGTGCTAACATACGCCAGTCGTCGTCGCTCTGCTACGTGTTACAGCAAAACCCTCCTCTGATTGGGCGCCCACCTATCATTAGAGCAATGACAGATCGTCTATAGATTTGAGAGGGGAAAGTTAAACGGAATAAAGAAACAAGGAAGATGTACAATAGTGAACATCTGTATATAATAAGGCAACCTGAACGACGACAGCTACCCACGTTTACTGGTCACCCGGTGCAATGGTGGACTAACAACCCGCTGTGTTTCTCTGAGGGTGTTGTGAAGTGCAAGTCCACACGACCTTCACCCACGGCTCATGTCACACGGCTAACCGTGAGCAGGCCTGAGTGACGGAACAATAACAGCATTTACACTCATCTTGGGTTCTCATCAATCGATCCTGGGCTTATCGCTCACAGGGGTTTCTAAAAGACTACCTGGACAGACACGATCAGCCCGACCCTAAAACTCCACCCCTACCCTCAAGATACCATCGTCAGCCTTACAGCCTACCCACAAATAGGTGTCTTGAAGTCAGATGAAATAAAGCATTTCCTGGACTCATTGTCAAATTCTGTCAGAGGAGATGGGGCGGTAATACTGGGTTTTGGCCCACTGCTGGGAATGATGACTGACTGCTAGCTGAAAACTGAAAACAAGCAGGTGGATTTGGTTAAAGGCCACATCGTACTCGATTTGATTTTGTTTACGTGTATGCTTTGTAGACATAGATATTTTTGGAATAAATATAAACAATTAAATTAGGTATTAAATATCATGATATGTTTTAAGTTATCCATCTACATTTATTTAAAAAAACAACAATAACTCAGAGGTCACCTACCAAAACTCGAACCTACGATGTGATTTATTTATTTGATTGGTGTTTTACGCCGTACTCAAGAATATCGAACCTACGACCGCCCTCTCCAAAACTGAAAAAAAAAACAATCTGCATGTATATATTCACTAACAATTACACTACAGTCACAAGTCTATTTCTTCAACACCAATGCGTCACAGAGTTCTCTGAAAAACAAAAGACAAATTATTATTTTCATCTTGAAGAAATTTGTGCCCCAAAAATTTCTTTTGCACAATTAAAACGTCAGTGGTATTAAAATACAAATCCCGTGCAAATTGTGTGTTGTGGCACAATTTCCGTCATACCTAAATCAGGACATAAAAGGGTTCAAACGTGGGTGACTTTGACCGAATTGAACATTCAGGAATTTTCACTTTATTACCAACATACATATACACACATATATAATATATGTTTTATGAATATAAAAATCCATCCATCCATGTAAGTCCATCTGACTTTTAACAAATCTATTAACAAGATGAATGTTTGAGAATTTATATATCTTCAAATCTTGATTTTAACACCATTTGCACACACATATGTATATGAATTAAGATGGAGAATATGGCTTCTTCAACCAAACCAAAGTTGGCCATTCTCATTTTCCAGGTGCTTGTAATAAATCATATATTTTATAGCACATTTGGTCTGTTTCACAAAGAAGAGATGAACAGAAATGTCCTTACAGTTATAGGAACAGTTAAATATTCGCTGTAGGCTATATTAATGCTACAAGACGTAGAGACTAGTTAACAAATGTTGAACTCTTTCCTTTAAAGTGTTACGAGCATAGATATATATGGTCTAACCACTGCAAACCATTCGCCGATATAGATGAGAGTCGCAAATATTCTCACAGCTTTCCAAACTTCTTAAACGTCTGCGAGCTACGTTATATTTTATTACAAAACTTTTTAGAAAAGAAAATCACTTCTTACAGAAATAAATACCTTGCATCATTGGTACCGAATAACCTACATCCCCGGACAGTTGATGTAGACCGAGGTTTATTTAGTTCCAAGTGATATTTTGTGATCTGCACCTACTTCGTGGAGAAAGGTCAGAGCGTGCGGGCCACTTCACACTGATTGGCTTGCTACCCGCTGACGTCATGGTTCTAGACCAAGTGCACGAGAGCAGTTATTTATTTCTTCTGGCAAGAAGCATCTTTATCTGTTTCGTTAACAGCTACTAGCAGTTCGTACTGAGAGCTTGTTGGACAGCTGTAGTAGCAAAGCTGGGAAACTCTAGAACAAGCCGAAAAAAAATGTAAGACAACTCTGAACCCTGGAGAAATTTTATGGGTGCATTGGGTTCAACCTGTCACTTGCGCTTGTCTCTGCATCTGTATTATTCTTTCTGCACAGAGTCCTACATCACCGCACACGCACACAATTACGTGGAACCATAGAGTTAGCATCGACAATATTTCATTCGTTAATACCTTGCCATCACACGATATATTCGCGGTGATAAATCTGTCGATAAGAGCTTGAGGAGCACACAAAGACAAGGTGGCATCTAATGAATTACGTTCCTAATCAGTTGACGTTGCGTTTATTTATTTGATTAATGCTTTTCCCGGGACTCATATTTCTCACTTATAAGACGGCGGTCAAGTTTATGACTGGAAGAAAGCGGACAGATCCTAGAGGAAACCACTTCCATTCACCAGATATATGAGAAATCTGTTGGTTTAAAACGGCTGCCGAGCCAGACGGGAACTGGATTTGTACACGTTCCCTCATAGGCACAGGTCCTGTTGATCGCGGCGAGACCTGTGCTGAAACTACAGTGAGCTAACAAACACCCAACAGATCTTGCATAATTTTGATTCTCTTCCAACCGGAGAAATCTCGCCGAAAAATATTAACTAAGTTAACCTCAATGTTTTTTCCTGTTGCCTATAGCTAACACAACTTTGTCAAGTATAGCCCTAAAATCGTTTTGACAAGATGCATACTTGCGCACTCAAAGTCTCTTTGAACCCTCAGTTGAAAATTTGCAATATATCCACATCCCTCCCATCCGATTCAAATAAATAAATAAATCTAAGAAAGACTAGCCTCATGGATTAACGGTAATCCCATGAACCGTTTCGGGTACATGTATATTTTTTCTGACACCTGTAAGTATCGTGACTGAAGACATGATGACGTCTTGGTTGTGGAAGGCAGTGCGTAAGACCAGGGACCACTCACATAATCCTCCCTCGGTCTCTGTTATTGCTATAGCTGTGAAAGCCACACGCCTCCAATAACGTCAGCTATAACGACTCTAGGCCATCATAGCTTTCTGCAAGTGGACCCTATCCAGTGATTCCTCTGGATAAGGTGAGATTTCATATAACGATGCCTGTAGCAATGGTCATTATGAGAGGCCTCATATATAACTTGATTTAGCGCATTGAATGACTGTTGGGATTGGGCCTGGTTCATTTACAAAATGAGCTTGTTTAACTCAGTCTGAGCTGTGGATGATGTTCATGGAACCGCTTTGCAGTCCTAGGTTCGTTGAAGTCGAACTGTCTCTCTCCAGTGCAGGTATACCATGCAAATCTGTACACCAAGCCTGGGGAAGTTCACCAAAAACCCGCCAAAAGTCAGTGGTTTAAATTCGGAAAGTTCGGTTTCTTCTACTCCTAAAACTGCAACCGGAGTATAGGGGAAAAATTCTTGAGCTATGAGTTCAACAACAATCAAATAAGCTAGCAAAAACATCGATGAACATTTAAATAGCACGAAAGAATGTCTTAAATCACAAAAAGCCACGATAACCGCATACTGTAGTTTCACATCTAATATGAGAGAACACTTTTATTAAGGAAACCCCTAAAAAGTGCGAAAAATGTGGGCAAATCATAGGAATAAAAATTATGTGGATTGATTAGAAGATACAGAAGCAACAGTGCAGAATATTCTTTTTTTTTAATTTACATGACAGACCTATACTGAAAATTAAATGTATTTTTATTCTAGATAAGGGCCGCGTCACCCTGTGAGAAAAGAGAATTGGCTTGAAATCTCATAACGGAACAGAATTATTAATTTACTTTCGTAAAGAAGTCTGACAGTTATAGAACTGTGTAGACACACACAAAAAAAGAAGTGTTCATTTCATAAATATTAACATAAACCCATTCCCGTTACTCTTAACAACACATTCTGGTGTTTATTCTAAAACTCTCTGAAGGAGATGAATTAAAGAGATGTGTTTATTATAGTACACATGATATGTTTTTATGATAAATAAATTGGTGGATATGTTTAATAAACACTGATAGGCCAATACAAAAAGCCTTGGAAACTATCAAAATATGTGAAAGTATTTACTCTGTAAGCAGCTTATATATATATATATATATATATATATATAGCAGCCGAATATACACTCACCGTTGACAGTGCGTGAGACCCGACACATCAGACGAAACTCATGCGGGCAGATATCTCTGTAACTGGCAGACTACGTTAGTCGTGAAGCCAGACAAAGCTGTTGCCGTAAATCACTGTCAGAATTGGTCTACCTCTCTGGTTACGACTGCATGATACGGCTGAAATCAGGGAGTACGCCCATCATCAGCTGTTATCTGTCAGTAAAGCGCGAGATTGGCTTAATCACGATTGCTTAAAGGAGCAGTTCGGAGCATTTAAATCCAGAGTTACATTATCACATTATAGCGTCATCTGAAAAGTAGGTTTTGTACAAAACGCAGGTATTCCGTAAGCTTAAACTGTTGGAATCACCTTGATGCGACGGGCTTGGCACGTTTGTGCTTGTCAGCCTTTGACTAACCAACACTTGTAGCCTGTTTGAAACGCGAAAGTGAAGGTTTCTGTTTTGCCAAAAACTTAGTTTCGTATGCCTTCGCCTCAGCCTTGTGATATATGTTAATGAAACACTACTACTTCCATGGTAAATTAATTTCGAGCGATATTGCGTGGTGGTCGAGTTGTTAAGGGCGCTTGTCCTTCCATTGCTAGAACACACGAGGTACACGGTTCAATCCTGGTCTTGGACACGGGATTTTTACTTTCTCGACTCTCGTTGTTTCTGGTGCATTAGAGGCGATAACCGGTCGTTGGTGCTCTAATGAACGTTTGTATAGTCTAACGTTCATTGAAGACCATTCGTCTTTCATTATATCTGTGCGTCATGCACACTTAGGAGTGTTCGTCAGAATGAAACAAAAGGCCAGTGGTTTATGCCAGGCACTCCTGTTTAGTCCACCCATAAAACTGACCACTATCTAAAATTTGTGAAAAATAAGTGAACAATTCTTCAGTATGAAAAATTATAGAACTCTTTGTAGACACACACAAAAAATAAATCATAGTACACGTGACATGTTTACTGATATATTTCATAGACATTAATAGTTCAAAACAAAAGCCTCGGAAACTATCAAAACATGTGAAAGTGTTTACTATGTGGCCAGCTACATACCACCAGCCGTTCTAACCGCTGACAGTGCTTGAGTCCCGACACATCAGACGAACCTCATGCAAGCAGGCTACGTTAGCCGTGAAGCCAGACGAAGCTGTTGCAGTAAATTACTGTCAGAATCGGTCTACCTCTCTGGTCACGACTGCATGATATAGCTGAAGTCAGGGAGTACGCCCGTCATCAGCTGTTATGTCAGTCAAGCGCGAGATTGGCTTAATCACGAATTGCTTAAAGGAGCAGTTCGGAGCATTTAAATCCAGAGTTACGTGTACATTATCAGTCGCGGTTTACCCAGAGTGTTACCTTTTGCCTTCGTCATGTCTCTATCACACATCTTGAGTTAAAACTGCAGCCGAGCTAGCGTGAACTGGATTCGAACCAGCGACCTCACTGTTCATTGTCTGACAAGAATAACTCTTCAGGCGAACGAGCCAGTGATCAAGGGTCTTGATATCATCTGTTAGGACTGGCAGTTGTACTCTAGATTGTCATCTAGATTTTCATTGACACTCGCCTGTATTGGCAAAGGTAGCCTACATATTCCTCAGCTTGTTACGAAGGCCCGGGCAGCTATTTCTACACCTGTCTGGATAATGGACAAGCATAACATCAAAGCCAAAGAGGCAGGAAATGATGGAGCCCTAAATCATTTCAAGGAGATCCCGGTAGTCCCTTCTAAGAGGCGTCTGCCGTCCAAAACAGGAGTCATCTATGGCTTTTTATCTTTCAAAAGCCGACTGCACATGCAACCGGCACTACGTACTCTCCACTCAGTAATGACAAGACAGGACCAAATTCATGATACAGCAAACTTTTTTTACACAAAATCGACCATGGGTAGCTTCTTTTCAGGATTAACGCGCAAGCATCGTCCTGGAACGAGAACTATCAAAACCCATAACTGTGGTTACGGCAAAATGGCTGAGATTTCAGCGATGGTCGTTACAGAGTAGAAAATATATGAGGCCGATTGCACGTGTTACCCAGCTGAATGGTGAAAGCCTCATGTTTTCGGGGGCAGATTTCGGTTAGACATGACTTACTGGACTCGGCTTGTAGCCTTGTATTGTTTACCACTTGCCTCTGCTGTGGCCTCGATACTTCACTCACCCATTATGGAGAGAAGAGTGAAACAGCCACTTGGGGCTACTTGTTAGGCAGCTCCAAACCGAAATGATCTGTTTCTGACCGACAACAAAGGCGACTGACCTTGGATTTACTCATGTCCGTCTAACCGATGTGGCGTATGAAGAGCTGTACATCTAGGTAGATACAGCTTTAGCCTGGTTTTGGTGAACCTGGTGTTGAACGACTACGCAGATGGGTCATTTTACGTTTAAAACAAGTTTTTTCCATACTTTAATTTTTTTTATTTATTCACGTTTTATGTTCCTTAGGGCATTAAAATAGCCAACATTGCACCTGAGAAGAAATCAGTGAACATATGTACAGAAAAGCTTGACTAAAGCAATTTTTCATGGTATGGAAAAAGGGACCTGGCAGTCTTATTCAGTTGAGTCTCTCTCCAGTAGATGCTTTCATTTTATCCATTTAACCGCACGACCTTCGTTCGAGTATTCCTTGGTCGTTAAAAGAAAACGGCCAATTTAATCAGGATATATGCGAAACACTGATAGTCGAAAATACTACACAGCTGACGTTTCAGCGTTAATTTACCTCAGGGAATCATATATTGAATGCTCAAGACCGCGCCTCCTTTAGTGTTTGTTTTTTTAGCGTTTAAGGTCGCTCGGTGATCTGGGGCGGTGGCTGCTGAAGCCAAAGCCGACGTATGTATGGGGTTGCTTTACCGGAATGCCAGGCCTAAGGATTTCTTTGACAAATGTTATCACCGTCTGTTAAAAAAGTATGGAATAGGTCAAAAATAAATTATCTGCCCAGAATAGCTTGTTGTTTCTAGCTTCGGAGACACTGTCTCTTCCTTAAGCAAAAAAATTCTGAAATTTGTAAAAGACGGGGTCTTGCGGATGGTGGAGGGGGATGGGCAAACAGTACTTTCACATCGATGTAAGTTTGCTTTATTTTGTTTTTCAAAAGCATTCAAAGCAATTTTTCAAGTGTTTTTACTTTGCAAAATAACCATCACTTTTACCACTTTTAAGCAGTTTAATTAACACAAATCTGGGTAAATTTACTTTGTAATTATTTTTTTTCATACTGAAGGTCTTTAAAGCACAGTATACATCATACACTGTGGAGAGCAACTCCAGTGCAGCGGTAACAGTTGATATTTGGCAAATGCTCACAGGTAACAGATGCAATTCGGCCTCTAGTCAGTTTACCTCATTCTAAATGCTGAATGCTTAAATAGTCTCCCGGAAGAAATACCTTGCAAATCTTTTCCAATGGGTCTTGCCAAACAAATACTTCATCGAGCCACTCCAACATGAATTGTGTGATTCCTTCAAAGCCAGGATGTACGTCTGATCCACCTGACGCCAGCAATGGTCACTTAATCATGGCACAGGGTTTTTTCTCAGCAAGGACGCACTGAGGTGTCAGAGTTGTGCAAGGGTGGCCGAGCTCTTAGCACCCTTGAACACGATTCTATTGTCATTTACACCAAGCCTGATGTATTGCCTGCCTTATATCATATGTACATGTATGTAAACATTTCCAAGGGCGTCAGTGAAAACTGAACCTAAGCGGGTTTCCGACAGTAATAGCATCGATTAATAAGATCGAGGTTCTATTTTCCCCAAGGTCAGACAAATTCTCAATAATAGTTTTGACAATCCGGGAAAACACATCCATAAATAGACCGTTGTAGACGGTACACCAACCCTGGCCGGAAGGTAGAATCAATTGATCTCTCTATTTTTGGAAGCGTAGCATTTGATTACGGATTACCGTTCACGTATAAGCAAACCCTGAGCACTCCGATTTCGTCCACATATGAAACCCAGGGAAAATTCCTGACTTAGAGACTCTGCTGAATCAGCAAGAAATGGATTCGGACGCGCGTCTTCATGGACCAAGGAACAAGGCTTAAGGTGATTAAGCTCGCGACGTCCCGCATTCAAAAGCTATCCACATTAAATATGTACATCAAATTATGTCTCATACCGCGCGTGTATGCGGATTACCTGTTAGGCCTATACAAAACTTGATTGTTGGATTTTTCTCTAAAACATACAAAATATGATCTGTGTTAGGATTTCAGAAAAATGGCGTGAAACCTTTGCGCAAAGGTCAGAGTGATGAACATCTAAGTTCCCGGGTTTGAAATAGGATGGATTTAGTCCAAAGCTTTTTCTGACTGGCCGAACTTCGGCAGGCACTTCAATAACTTCGGCTCTGACTTCATGTCACAGCCGAACCAGCGAGAACTGAATTCGAAAACGCGATCCCGCCGGTCAAAAGGCGGACAGGCAAGCCAAACGTTTAGACGCATTAAAAAATGATGTTGTTGTAGCTCACGTTTTCGTTAGCCAGAGACCACTTTTAAAAATCTTTCACAAATAACTTTTCCTACCTTTACGGTTAATAATTCGACTTCATATGGAGTTATATACATACCCTGAAAAGCATTATTTGCGAAAAGGTTACGAGAAATTGTGATCAAATTGAGATTTTTACCATACCTCATCATTTAAATGTTTTGAGGGATATCTTAATTGTTTGGTCAAATACCTTGATTATAAGGTGACATTGCAACATGTTTCAAAAAGAAAAAGAAAAATAAATAAATATAAAGCCATACTATTCAGGCATATAATAAAATCACAAGGTACTGAAAAGTGTTGCGCAAAATTTAATTACGTACCAAAACAGAAGCAGTTGTTGAACGGTATATGTGTATGCGTTACTGTGACAGCAGACATATTTGTCCAGAGCAATTCTATCCAAGCCTAGTACGAATGTTACATTTTATATAGTCTGTAGGTCTACCACGTGATACATGTGGCTAAACAGCGGGTTAAAAATAAGAAGATATCTCAATACTCCTTGCAGTATAGCACTACTGACCTAGTCACTGTTTACACGAAACGCCGTGGGATCCTTTAAAAACAAGTATATAGATCCCGAGTAGACTGACGTGAAGCAAGACACCTGTGGGGAAAGGTCTTAGATTAACAACTAACAAAATGTTAAAGGTGTAAACACAGGTGTGTGTTAACACGCAGACCGCCGGATATGTATGCGAACTACCGGTATATATAGCGTTAGTATCATATGTACTGTTATAATCCCACCTTTATACAATTCAGCTGAGGCCTACTGTCTAGTTATAGCGGAACACCTGTGACAATTACCTGTACGGAACCAGCACTTCTGATACGTCAATTATAAAATTTAAAGAACACATGAAACGTTTGTCACTTAATTATTATTTTAGGTTGTGTCCTAACATGCAAAAAGTACAGAATACATATAGCTGCTCATATTTTCATACATTGCATACCAATGCGTTTACACAACAGCTTCCCCTAAGGCCACAGTGATCAGCCTGGTGTATTCTGCAGTGGTGACGTCAACGTTGATAGCTGTAATTACAATTCTGATGAAAGAGCCCGAATGAACTTACAGGGCACAAAAGATTTAGACATTGTTTGGCCATAACTTAGTTCATTTCCCTTGAAAACATAACATTCGTTTTAGAATTTTTTTTCAGCTGTATACTTTAAGGAAGACATAGAGTTGGATATCAGTCCATTTATATACAGTACTGCATGGAAAACAAACGGGACTTTATTTAGTCTTGGCTATAGATTGATAAAGATTTTATAGAACATGCGTTATATGATGATTAATATAATGCAGGTGGGTTTTAAACCCTACACAGGTGCCGCTTGATGTAGTATACCATATCCAGTTAAGGTGTTATTCTGTGTTAATGTTCCACACATAAGCCTACCTGTCGACTTCACATCGTGCTCAGGTACCAATAATATACACTACACCCAGTTACATGCGTTATTCTTTGTTGTTATCAAGACGCTACAATGTATCTGTTCGAAAATTTGAAGGTAATTTAAATGTTTAACCTGACCATCTCTACCATATATATGTAACAACATATAGGCCTTCTGGGTATTAAATCAAGATAAAAAAAATGCTTTGTTAATTATATACTGAGGAAATAATCGTACCTATCATTAAAACTGTGGCATTAAAATATACTGTGTCTCTCAATGCGTGCTGTATGATGCGCATGTTACGTTTACTTTAAAGAGAAATGCTCCGTCATGAAACGATGGTCAGGGAAGCAAACTTGTTCGATGTGCAGTAATGCTTTTACAACCTGAAACACATCTAAGGGGAGTAATTCTGCTTTTAACTTTAATAAAATTCTTGTGAGGGTTGGATTGTCTCCCTTTATATTTTCCTCCATTCCTCTCTCGATCGCGAGATGACGATAAAGGACATGCATTACCTAGGTGAATGATTTTCCGTTCATAATTGTGAAACTAAATCTTCACTTAATCAGCATCTAATGTGTTAAGGCATTATAGCCTTACCAGCAGAATAACACGTTAGGCGTGATTATCTTTCTTAGACATAAACTAATATCATTGTAAGAAACTGCATGATAACTATGGTGTCAATCACAGAATATTCTTATATGCAAGTTTACATGTATATATCATATTCAGGCTTCTTCCACTCGTCATATCTTCCATCACACTGTTATATCGCTTACTTAAATGTATATTCTTCACTCTGAACTGTTACAAAAAACATCATTATCAACAGAAAAGGTGACATTTTCTTTTTCCTGCAGACATTTTGATTTACGATTTGGTTACTACGCTTATACACGCCATATGTAGGTTTTGCGTTAGGAACCTATGATTATATAGCCTGTAATTCAAGATTCTATAATTGTAATTAAGGGAATTTATCTAATTTCCAAATAACATCCCGACGCCCTTTAAATTAACCCATGAGTTAGAGTTTAAGTCATGCATTTGTCGCCATAAGTACACCACGCAAATAGGCCTGCGGCGGTATAGGCCTACGCATTCAGGGTCGTTAAAACGACACACCCATACGTGGGCGACGACGTCATTGCTTGGTTGCATGCTATGTGCAGCGTAGTGAAGTATGCGGCGATTTAGCCAATATAACGACGTCGGGCCGGAACTTGACGAACGACGTAACGTTGACGACGCGTCATGATTGGGGAATTTCCCCACGTCCCTTGTTGATTGTTACGTTGACGGTATCCACGGCTCCGGTATTCCGATAAGGCAACAGAAACAACAACAAATACAGCAGCCATTTCCTTTGCAGCAAACCACCAAACATCGGGCACAGGATGGACGACAGAGTCGGTTTATCCAACGGCGAGGAGAGCCTCGACCCCCCGATGGTGGCCCAGAACCTGAGAACGGCTGCCAACACGGTTCATTACCTCACCACAGAGAATGATCGGCTGGAGTCGGAGAACGCCGTGCTTCGGCATCGGATCGAGCTGATGAAGAAGAACAGCGATCTGAAGACGGCAGCGGTCCTATCTTCGATCATCGGCTTGATGGATGAGAAGAAGAAAGGCAAAGATAGTCCCGGTAAGAAATACTGTGATGTGAATCTTTATAAATTCGACACACCAGCGGTACTGTGCACAAACCATTTGTATATAGGCCTGTAGACATATACGTGTCTGTGCATGTAGACCTTCATCTAGCAATGAAATGTGTTTGGGTTTCTGCGGGAGTGACGTTTAAGTATACATGTACGTAAACAACAAAAATATAATTACCAATGTTAATTAGCCTAGTGTCCATTGTAACACAGCACCTCACGTCATATTTATTTTCATATCTTGACAATTTTTGTATCATTCATCCTACTTTTACCCCATATACTATATCCGTGCCGTTGTGAAAAAAATCGCCACAAGGGAAAATCATAAGAAATTTCCTTCACATCTACATATTGAGGAACTTTCCCGTCGTGAATAATACTCATACTCACCATGTTCGAAATTCACGGTTGTCATTCACATTCAGTGAAAAGAACTATAAATTGTTTTTATGGTGTTCGTTTACCAGGATCACTCTATGATAATGGATTTCCAATTATTCAGTCCCAGCAACCTTCTTTCACGATTCCTTCAGCAATAACAGAGTGCATCCAATTGGTGCATATATCCTTATAGCCTTTATGCGAATTTCCACTATATTTTAGCCGCTTCCGTAGTGGAAGTTAGAGTATGTAAAAAGTAACGTTTTAGCAAAATGAAATGATTTGTCAGTGTGGATGACGGTGTCGTATGACCAGCCATGTAGTGTCTCCGGTTGTTTAAAGGTGCATCGAGACTTAAATCGGCTGTTAATATCCAGCCTGGACTAAATAGTCCTATTAGTTTGTAGTCAGTAGAGTCTTGTATTCACTAAGATTTATTGCGATTTAACTCTTCAACAGGTTACTGAATAATATACAGAGAGCTTCTTTCATCCCTAACGCAGACCACAGTCGTAGACGAGAACTTCATGAATTATAGGCCTATGATTAAAGAAATGAAAATTTACTCTCAATACATGTATAATTGTACAAGTTATGCTTGGAGTAAAACTGAAGTATCTTCCTTTTCCGTCTTTCCGAATGATAAGGATATATATGACAGCATTCTATGAATGATTCATATACAGGTCTTCATCGACTATCCTGTTGCGCGCCCAGTTTAAGTATAAATCCACATAACAGACATAGCTATGTACGTATAAATTTCATTTCAGATTAAGTCTGGAATAAAGTTTTTTTTCTTCAGTTCGTTGCTGAGGGTTGTGTAAAAGATCAGTAAAACAAATAAATATATAAAATTTCATATATTCTAAACACCAGCGCTCGACAATATGCAGTGTTACACGAAGCCCCCACGTTGGGTAAATCGGGACTTTTCACCAGAGTTTTTTTTACTGATTACACGAAAATTACTTCTGGTAGACAATAGGTAAGGGCATGATTGTCCTCAGCGTGTGGATATCAATATATATGGACACTGTTTTTTTCTCATCCAAATGTGTTAAAACAGCCAGAATGACGTCGTGCGACGTTTTCAAGACCGCCACTGGAAATCAATTTGCGTACAAAACTTCTTTAATAGTATCAAAACTGTTTTCTCTTAAAGTGTAGAGCACACATAACAAGTTACAGGTAGAAGAAAATGATTATGCCATTTTTGAGAGGAAGTCACTTTCAGCTTTTCATCAAATTCCAGTATGGCTGTCAGGTCACACGACCTATGAAATCTCATTTTTCATATCCAACAATTCACAGTACATGCATATATATCCTAAATATTGGACAACTTTAGTCCAATAATCTTCCCCGAAACTACCGCACAATTCGGTTGTATAATCCGGATAAAAACATTAGCGTATCGTCCAGATGGCGGTAAAAATCGTTCTCCGCTTCATATCTAACCCGATAGAATATGACTATGTTCTAAAGTTTTCTGGTTGAAACACAGAGCCATATTCTACAGGACTCTCATATCCATATCACCTTCGTGGTCACTGTCTGAGTGTTATATATAAGTCAGAACCGAATGAGTCAGTTGTGCGGCCATTGATGACTGAATCATTCCACCTATTAATTATCAGGTGCGCCAAGTGTATCAGGTAGAAGCGGCTCTCCTTACCGGCCATCCACGCCAGTGTTCAACGAGTCCGCATTCAGGTTCCTGCAGTCCCAGTCTGACGCCGGCCTGGACAATGCAGAGGACACGCCTCGCTACCCCCAACCCTCCGTCCGCTTCGACACGTCCCGCAACACCACCATGAACCCTCAAGATGCCGAACCATCCACCTCGGCCTTCAGGGAATACGCGGCCACGCAACCTACATCCCGGGGGGCACCCCTCAACCAAACGTACCCCAAGAGCGCCTTCGGTGGGAACCGTGCAAGCGATGCTGATATGTCCGGTGGACGCTATGACTGCAACGACCAGAGCCTGCGGGAGAGCATGCTGGGAGTACCGCCCATGGCCTCCACCCCTAAAGGTAAATTGCGTGCATGTTTGCTTAATAATGTCAGAATAAACACCTCTTGGTGATTTTTTTTTACAGAATCGTTCTAGTTTCTGTTGTCGTAAAAATCTTTACGACAAATTATACCCTTTGTGTCACCACTCCTTCCGTCAATTTTTAACAGCCGCTCCATCGCGAGGCGTGTATAACAGCGATCCCGGGACCTTCAGGCCAGAGGATTCTGTTCGCGGCATGGCACCTGACCCGGAAGAGGTAAAACGATTCTCAGGTAGGCATATACAGATGTTGACATACAGTTATCATGCTACACTTTACACCTTGCGTGTGATGGAACTGTAGTCCCGATGTGACATTTGTCTTTACCATGTTTCAAACCGTTCAGTTGAAATCACAGTATTTGGAGAACGCTCCTATACGTTGAGCTTACCCTACATGAAGTGGCATCTTGTCAGACCGGTGCAGCACAATCAATTAAGTGTTGTACATGATCCTGACACAGGGGCTTACCTTCGCTTTGAACAACGATAGCCTTAACCAGCGTTATCGAGGCATGATTATTGGCCGTTATCCTTTGAAAGAAGTTGGAATCCATGTAATGCTAGCTGAGTGGGATTAGTCAGAGAACATAAGGCCCTAAATGACGACAAGTCTTTATGGAGGCCTTCTACGTCATTGTCAGTAATTCTTAATGGTTCTTATCAAGACATACTGTACTAAAATTGTTGAAAGTTTGACAGCAGTTGCAAGTCGAAGAAAGTTGCTGAACAAAATATCACAAATCACAATCGTTCATCCAGAAATGAGAGTCATCGCGTGACAGTGTTAAGAAAAACCGTATATACACGCATGGTTTCTTGTGGATATAAGGCCCTGAATTACAACATCAGCACTTGAGTCTTGGAATCTCTGGTGTAGAGGTTCTCTCTTCTCCAAATATGGCTTATGTCAGGATATGAAATCGGTATTCAGCGTTCATAGCTGTTGAGTCGTTTACTTTGGAGTTAAAGAATTCTTCATCTTTCAGCCAAACTTGCCCGCTTCAGCCGTCCTATTGACCAGGTGATCGGAGTGCGTCCCGAGCCGACTCGATACTACCAAACCATCATGGAGCTGAAACCGACGCGCCGCCTAGTGGGAGAAATCGCCTTCCAGTTGGATCGCCGTATTCTGGATTACGTGTTTTCCGGCGATGACGGCACTTCCTCTAACAATAAGGTTAAGAAGAAGCGTTACTATGGCTACACCGTCATGCACATCTTCGACAAGATTAGAGCGGAGTGCAAAGATTCCTATGGCATTCCCAATCTGAAGAAAGAAATGGCCATGCGGTACAGACTGGAGTTCCTCATGAAACGCTTGGCACCTCTCGGATACAAGCTGGATCTCCACTCGCAGTTCTCTCAGGATATGGTCAACAAGTTCGGCCTCCTTAGCTCGCCACCAGAGAGGAAAACCCTGGACAACTTCGGTCTGGAAGATCCCCGGGTACTGAGAATGCTCGTGTCCAAGCTGATGATTTTTGATGACGAACTGAAGAACACACTCATCCTGCTGGATTGTTTGTGCTTGATGGCTCACGAAGATGGCGGTCCACTCTTTAAGTGGTAGACCAAAACCTGTTAGATATTTTATACACATGTACCTGAGTACCAGCTGCAGTCAAAGGCTACAGCGATGAACATGGCATCATTTATGCAATACTGCACTTTTTAAAGGATATATATATATATATATACATATTTTTTTTTTACAATTTGTACAATGTTTTACAGCATAGTCAATCCTCTGGCTAACATTTCGAGAAGCATAAATTTATATTAAATTTGTACCTTTGTCATATTTTGTCCGTTAGGAACTGTTGATTCAAACCAATAAATACAATACTGATGATAAGAATGTATTTTACGAGTTTTGTATATTGCTACATTTGCATGGAGCCTACATAACTAATTTTACTTGAGACCAAATGAAGCTAACTTGGGGCTACATGAATCTCCGGTTCAGAGAGCTTCCGTGTCATTATCATTTGTCTTGATGGTCGTGGTTTCCCCCCGCCCTCTGCCCGGTTTCCTCCCGCTATAATGATGATGGGCATCGTCGTATAAGTAAAATATTCTGGGGTACGGCGTAAAACTCAAATCACATAAATAAACACATATACTGGCACCGTGTTATAAGAGAAGAAAGAAAAATCAGATCAAGGATTCTTGGCACTGACTCCACCAAAAGTTAATAAGTGTACTTTCTGTGTCGTGTCGCCATGATTCTTTTAGTTGACCGATTAACTGATCCAACGATAGCTTTGTAGTACAGATGTCTGAATTGTGCTATGAAATCAGACCTTATATATATATATATATATATATATATATATATATATATATATATAATATACATATCGCATATAGATTATGTAAAAGCGACAGATGTAAAAGAAATATATATACTGTATATAACTATATGTTTAAGGTTACACTACATAAATCGTTTTGCTTTGATCAGAAGCAATTTAAAACACATGAGAAACATACGGCAACGAATACAGCAAAATTATAACAACTATGGTATTACATCACATCCTGTTTACTTAAGTGGAACACGTGAGATTGTTATGTGCAAGTACTGACGTTCCTACAGTATAAAAACACGTGCAGTCATGTAGTTCTATACACACACATGCACTAATGTCGCTTTGTTCAGCCTGCAGGCTACGCATTTTTCAATTTTTTTACTTTTTAATTATTTATTTAGTTTTCAAACTACATCAAACAGTGTTTCACAAAGAGTTGTATAGGCTTACACAATATTTATATATAAATGCATGACTAAGCCTGTCTCCGGTCGAAAGATAAGGAAGGATAGTGTCACATGTATAGAAAACGATTCCAATTAAAACAGGGTCACGGTGACAAAAACAAGTCATGCACACACACATACACATCTCCATGGGCACGTGGTGATGTGGTTTACCCCCGAGATAATTGAAATCGTTGTGAACATTAGGCCAGTCACAACCAGTTTATGTCCCGAAAACCACTTGTCGCAAAGCATTATTTATTCAATACATATACACGTAGCTGTTAAGAACATAGGCATGTGTGAAAGAGGCTGCTAGATGTGACTTGAGGTGGCGTGAGGTGGGGGGGGGGGTCTGTTTACATGGAACTGTTGCTAATTTTGAACGATACACAAGCGAGGGTGACATTTTGTGAAGGGTTATTATCTCGGCAACTGTAAAATAATAGCAATACTTCGGTTCGATTCGCGCTGGTTGATTTCTCCGCTATATAGTCATTTTACGCAAACTTTCAAATTTTGCCTCATGCATGTAGACCATACATGTCTGTGCCGATATCCTGAAAAACCAATAACCTACTTATATCAACAACACTTTCAAAATTTGTCTAACTTTTGTATTAGTTAAATTTAAGAGAAAATTGTAAAATATATATATATCAGACCTGCGTGTATTTCAAAGTGATATTTTTTCGCCAATCAACATTTTCAGTTACATAGTGCGTTGTCCATACATAGCTTACTTTTTGTTTACTAACCCCCCCCCCCAAAAAATTATCATCTTTGATTTTTCTGAGTGATCCAATAAAGTAAAATTTTACAAAAGTTTCAGAATATTTGGAAACTTCGATATTTGTTATCTAATACCCTACAGTAAAAGTAAAAATCCGTGGGAACTTTATATTGTTTATATGTAGCTTAAACATTCATCTACATTCAAAAATTCAAAGCATTGTGATGGCAAATAAGCTAGAAATAAAGGTAGACTGTATTCACCAAAAAAAGTGTCTCGAAAGCAGAAGGAGCGAGTTAAAAATAATGAAAATGTTTTTCCAAATTGAGAGTTTGTCAAGCGTTAGGCTACATATTTTTTTGTCAATGTAAACAGATGAACCTCCAAACGTAGGCTACTTTCCCTCTGTACCTTTTTTAACTTTAAAACTAGTTTGAAAATTTAATTTGTTTTTAAACCGTAAGCAATAATTTGCAAAAAGTTAGGAAATGATTTTAAAAATTTTAAAAATTAGTGTTACCACATGTTTGTACAATGTTAGTGCGAGGTTGCTCCGACGTTGAAATGTGGATTAGAAATGACGCGGAAATTTCTACGTCTGAGACCTATCCTACACTCCACCCAGCGGGAATAAGGTCTGACATGTAGACCGGCCTTACACGTCCAAGAAACGTGCCTAACATGGCTCTAAAACTGTAATAAAACTCCTCGGAAAGCTCGGTGACTACATTCCTATTTAGCCTAATTATTCCGGTTTCCGTTGCCCACCTATTGCAAATCCAAAACGACTCCCCCTCGGTTCACTTACAACACTCTCGAAATCTTGAACGCGTAACGACAATGGACAGTTTTTCGGCAGTTATCACTCGATCTCAAGCTATAAATCTACCTTAAATGGGCTAAATAACATGTTATGTAGTTATATATGTTTCCATAGAGGGGTTTTATAAGACGTTAAGCCCATGTTGGGCTTGTTTCGCGGTAGTTTTAGGGCTGTTTTAGAAGTCAGACCGCATTGCCGCACGGTTAAATATAGTGCAGGTTTCAGATTTGAAATTTAAGCGCCATTACTAATGCAATTTTCAACGCCTGAGCAACCTGGGACTCGTAAAATATGGGCTTAGGGGCCTATAGGTTTCTCTTCGACGGAAATGGGCAATGAACGACCTTACGGCTCTCAATAAATATACGCGCGTCAACAGTCACATGCGGATGAGTATGCCATGTCAGGTCAAAAATTGCTTTCATTTTCCTAACAAATAAAACCGCTAAACGTATCTTGTGACAAGTCATGTGCCTGGACTGCGTAGGTGGGTAGCAAATTAGGGCAGCTCAAGACAACCCCAGAGAGACCTGCTAACGCAGACGAAGAACATGGGGCGTGTTGTGGCAACAGCGTTGCTCTCAGCCTTGGCAGTGCTTTTCTTGCAAACAACAATACATCAGTCTGCGGCTGCCAAACCCGGAGCGGACATTAGACTGACCCGAAACGGGTTAAGCTATGGTGAGTGAATGCATAGATACCAAACGAGTCAGAAAAAGAACGGCTGAACTGTAAGCGTTGTCCACTCGGTCATTTCGAAATGTGGAGGTTGCTGATAGTTCAACAAGTCAAACGTTCCAATACTATGCTTTGATGCAGTAAGAGATTGGACGGAAATACACGTATTGTCTGAGGTTGCTCAGACGTTGACATGGTGGCCAGCGTCTCCCGAATTTGATCGTCAGCGTCACTTATAATGAAGGTTCCTACGTCTAACTCTAAGCATCCTCTGACTAGTAGAAACAATGATATAACACGTGTACTTAGGCCTACTGAGTTACTCCCCAACCATGCAAAATTTGAAACAAACAGTTATCACATGTAATATGCATACTGGGTTTGTTGCATTAGTAGGCCTACTGTTCTATTCCTTTCTTCCTGGATAATGCAGGCATGATGCAATGCCCCCCCCCCTCCCATCCCATTTCCATTTCGTTGGATTGTTGGATTGATTGGTTGTCCGTCTGTCTGTCTGTTCGTCCAGTATATGTTAAAATACATGTATCTTTCAAAATGCTGCTCCTCCTACAGTTTTGAACTGATTTCAACGAAACGTAGTGTAAGTGTAGACTACATGAGGATACAAGAGTTGTAGTATTGACTTTCCATTTAGAGGATCGGTTGTCTGTCTGTCTGTCTGTTCACCCAGCATATGTTAACATTTCTCTCAAAATGCTACCAATTACTATTTCAGTTTCAACAAACATAGTACAAGTGAATCAAGCGAAATATGTCGTACTTTTGATTTTCAAGTTTTATTGTCCATTAGACATGTACAAAATTTTGTAATCGGCTCCATAATGATTTTGTCACAACCAGTAGAGCTACTGTCTCTTCAGAGAGACTGGTTTTATTTATATTCTCCTCATTCAGCTTAATCAGTCTGCCCCAGCCCATCGGTTTTTGACCACTTAGACCTCAGCCAAGATCAGTTAAGCTTTGGCTAGTTCTGCTGCAGCTTTAAGTGAGGTGGTTTGTCAGGTACCTGCCAAACAGCAGTGGTTTCCTCAGTCCTCAGGACATTCTGGTTTCCTCCACCATTTTAACATCTGTGAATATGTCATATAAAGCACTACTTACATGACATAAGTGAATCTAGGAATAAATAAATTCCCACTTGATCTGTTGTTTTTTTTTTGTTTTTTTTTTTATATATATTTTTTTTTCATTTCAATCCAAGGTGTGAAAAATGTGTGACGGCATTTTGCCCTCAGTGCGTGTCTATAAAAGACACTCTTATTCATTTTAATTTTCTTCTCCAGTCGGCCAGATCGGTGCAGATGTCCTGAGAAAGCAGGTTGTAACAACGAAGTTTCCCAGTTATGCAGGATCTGGCCATTTTATCAAGTACATCATCTCACAGTGAGTTTGTCTCGTTTTCCCATCAAACACAGTATATCAGACTGAATTGATTTCGTAAAATTGTCTGAGCATCTTCATACAAGAGATCTAAAAATTACAATGTCTCGGAAGTGATCGAGATTTTGCTGTTGAAAAAGTTAGAGTGATTCCGTAGAGACCTCATACCGGTGCCTTGACATAAGAGATATTTTGTCACGAGGTTTTAAAGTGGTCAAGGTCTTCTTTCTCTTCTAGCTCCCTCCACTCGTGAACATCACTTCTGCCATGGCCTTTCCCAAACTCTTCCCCCCCCCCCCGATGAACGACACTTCTGTCACGGCCTTTCCCAAACTCTTCCCCCCCATGAACATCACTTCTGCCATGGCCTTTCCCAAACTCTTTCCCCCCCCATGAACGACACTTCTGTCATGGCCTTTCCCAAACTCTTCCCCCCATGAACATCACTTCTGCCATGGCCTTTCCCAAACTCTTCCCCCCATGAACGACACTTCTGTCATGGCCTTTCCCAAACTCTTCCCCCCCATGAACATCACTTCTGCCATGGCCTTTCCCAAACTCTTCCCCCCCCCCCCATGAACGACACTTCTGCCATGGCCTTTCCCAAACTCTTCCCCCCCATGAACATCACTTCTGCCATGGCCTTTCCCAAACTCTTCCCATGAACATCACTTCTGCCATGGCCTTCCCCCCCATGAACATCACTTCTGCCACGGCCTTTCCCAAACTCTTTCCCCCATGAACGACACTTCTGTCGTGTAAGTGTCAAGGCCTTTCCCAGTTTACTCAACCCATGAACATCAATGTTTTCATTTAAGTGTCATGGTCTTTTCCCATTTTCCTCCACCCAGGATATTTCAGCTGTCATATAAATGCCATGGACTTTCCCTAGTTTCCTCCACTCAGAACATCTCAGCTGTCATGTGACATGGCCTTTCCCAGTTACCTCCACACATGAACATCACTTTGGTCATGTAAGTGCCATGGTCTTTGCCAGTTTCCTCCAACCAAAACATCTCAGCCTTTGCATCTTTGGATCTTCTCGGTTTTCTGTACTCATGACCATCTCCATTGTCATGTAAGTGCCATACGTCTTGTTTTGGTTTACTCCACCCAGGTACATTTCCGCTTTGGTGTATAGTGCATGTGTCATGGCTTTTCTCAGTTTTCTCAATGAACTACACGTACAAGAGCAATATCCTTTCCTAGTTTCCTCCACCCAAGAACCTTTCATTTTCCTCCACTGATGAATATTACTGCTGTCATACAAGTCCTACGGATCTTCTTGGTTGTCTCTACCCATAAACATCTGTTGTGATGTGAGCACCTTGGCTCTGTTTTTGGTTCTCTCCACCCAGGGACATTTCCGGGTGTCGTGTGTATAGTGCGTATGTCACGACTTTCGCAGTTTCCTCCACCTGTAACCATCTCGGCTGTCATTTTGGTTTCCCCCACCCAGGAACATGTATGAACGTCTCTGGTGTCAGACAGATGTCATGGCTTAATCCAGTTTCCTTCACACCAGTTTCACTATCTCTGCTATCACATACACGTAACTGACATTGCTTTTCTTGGTTTCCTCCACCCATGATTATCTATCCTGCCTTACAAGTATCGTGGGTCTTTCCAGTTTCCTCCACACACATATATTGCCATCGTCATAAAAGGAGTTATTCTGGATCATGATATAAATATAACACCATCAGTTTTACGGCCCTCCAAAAAATTGGCGTGAACGATCGTTCAGTTCACTCAGAGGTTACGCGAAGTAAAAAACGGGCGAACAAAATGTTCCTGTTCAACAATGCAACCCAGTCGTATGTGACTGCCTGTTGCTGATAACATGCGACTGAGCAATTAATGCGTAAACAAATGTGCACAATATTAATTATGCCAAGAATCATATAAAACTGATCTAAATGTAATATGGTCATCTGCTAATGATTTAAGTGACAGTGAACTGGTAGATGCCTCACTCTGACTGTGCTAAATTCAAGTTTGTGTTTGCGAAATAAATATTTCTTGAGCTCATGTCATTAGCATTGTGATATGGGAAACACTCATTCTGGCGTTGTAATTAATGAAAACTCTTGTGTCAGGGTTTCAAGTTCTAAGTTTATTTTTCTGTTACTTTTGGGTAGATAATTGATTGTACACACCAAGGATGCAAGAACATCACATAGTAAATGTTTTAATAATCAGAAATCTCTCAGTCTCACAGTGGTTGAATTTTAGCATCAATCATAAAGTAACTGTTGTCAACCAGATGGTGGAGTTTATTTATTTACTTATTTGATCGGTGTTTTAAGCCATACTCAAGAATATTTCAATTATACGACGGCGGCCAGCATTATGGTGGTGATAAACCCTCAACGGAATACGGCTGGTGCTTACCTGTCTGGGAGTATAAAGTGTAAGATAGAACTTGTCTACATCATCTACTGGAACTGCATACCTCATTCTTACGATACCTGTCTTTGGTGTAACCCATGCGTGTAAACAATCGATTGTGCAATAATCTTTTGCTTAAAAGGTTCCGCAAGTAAAATTGGTACGTAACCTGTTTTCTGGTTAAGCAGATTTTTCAGATTTTGAGGGCTGGTTTTTGTATGATAATAATGAATACTAGAGAGATCTGCAGGTGTTATTTAATGGGAAAAGACCATACATGCTGTCTTCTTATCCGCAGCATTAATGTTACGGAAGTTCAACCTCTACACAGTTACGTCCCAAGAGATCTGACCCAAGGCCTCACCTGGGTGATACGAGATATTACCTTTCATTTGACAGCAGACTTCTCTTTGTCATTGTTGTGAGTACAGTTTGTTCACTTTTTTTTTCCTCCTGAGAAATACATTTATGGAAATATATGAAACATAAAATATATATAATCCTCTCTTAATTCAGATGTGACACAGACACTTTATTCGACTGTTTTGTTTAATACTAAAAATAAGTACATAAATTCTGTCAGGTATTTCATACTGCCCAGGTTAAATCACACAATTCCACATTTCATTGGTGGACTAAAGCATGTCATTAGCACATTCAAACAACAATCACACTACCTGTATTTGTTTTGTTTTCATGAGTGTGTGAAAGAGTGAAGCTTACAATAGTCTACTGATTCACATTCTGGATAATTGTCTATGGGGCATTTGTGACAAAAATGTTGAGGAGAACCGTTTAATTGAGCACTAAATGTCTCCAATAGTCTATATTGGCCATGACATGTTCTACAAACCTCAATCTTTTAATCCGAGATTATGATTTTCTGTGTCCTTTTTAAGCCTTCATTTATGATCTATTTATTAAAGACACAAAAGACCACAACATTTGCTCTTAGCTGGGATTTGATCAGCCGACTAACTTACAGCTGTACAAAATTCTCCGGTCTGAATGACATTATTTTGGTTGTTCAAGACGCGTTCTTTGTTTGATTGCAGCATATTCCGGAGCCATGGCACGGTCAGCTACTCTGTTGAAAACTCAACGCTGTACCTTCCATTATCCATAGGTGAGAGTGTGTAGCTTTTTTACACATTGCCCGATCCATGATGTGTAGCTTGTTGCTGAGGTGAAGGATATCTAGTGTACTTAGTTCTTATTTATTTATTTATTTGATTGGTATTTTATGCTGTATTCAAGAATATTTCATTTATACGACAGTGGCCAGCATTGTGGTGGGAGGAAACCGGGCAGAGCCCAGGGGAAACTCACGACCATCTGACCATTGCTGGCAGACTTTCCCACGTACAGCCAGAGAGAAAGCCAGCATGAGCTGGACTTGAACGCACAGTGACAACATTGATTGCGCTAGTGCACTGACCTGCTGAGCTGCCGAGGCCCCCTGTTTAGTTCGCTGAGGCTACAAGGTCTGAGGTTTCATCTGCAGGCACATGTGCTTTGTGAATGTTCGACCAGTTTCCTCCCTGCCCGCCATTCCTACAGGTAAAATATTTTGGGATATAGTTTGAAGGGCAGTCAGATGAATAAATTAAGAAATGAATAAATAAGTAATTATGTGAGTAGGTAAATACACAACAGCTGTGTACATCTATGCGGACTGTGTTGTAATATGTGTCACTGTTGCTGGAGTTGGCTTCATTGAGCGAGTGTAAAAATCTGAGCACATGACTACAGCAGTTACAAGACATGCCTACTGGACTTCAGTGATACCACGACAATTACATAGACCTCATGGTACGTGTGCTGAGATGCTGTTATCACGACAGTTACATGGACTTCATGGTACATGTGCTGAGATGCTGTTATCACGACAGTTACATGGGCCTCATGGTACATGTGCTGAGATGCTGTTATCACGACAGTTACATGGGCCTCATGGTACGTGTGCTGAGATGCTGTTATCACGACAGTTACATGGACTTCATGGTACGTGTGCTGAGATGCTGTTATCACGACAGTTACATGGACTTCATGGTACGTGTGCTGAGATGCTGTTATCACGACAATTACATGGACCTCATGGTACATGTGCTGAGATGCTGTTATCACGACAGTTACATGGACTTCATGGTACGTGTGCTGAGATGCTGTTATCACGACAATTACATAGACCTCATGGTACGTGTGCTGAGATGCTGTTATCACGACAGTTACATGGGCCTCATGGTACATGTGCTCAGATGCTGATATCACAACAATTACATGGACCTCATGGTACATGTGCTGAGATGCTGTTATCACGACAGTTACATGGACTTCATGGTACGTGTGCTGAGATGCTGTTATCACGACAATTGCATGGACCTCATGGTACATGTGCTGAGATGCTGCTATCATGACAGTTACATGGACTTCATGGTACATGTGCTGAGATGCTGTTATCACGACAGTTACATGGACTTCATGGTACATGTGCTGAGATGCTGTTATCACGACAGTTACATTGACCTCATGGTACATGAGATGCTGCTATCATGACAGTTACATGGACTTCATGGTACGTGTGCTGAGATGCTGTTATCACGACAATTGCATGGACCTCATGGTACATGTGCTGAGATGCTGCTATCATGACAGTGACATGGACCTCATGGTACATGTGCTGAGATGCTGTTATCACGACAATTGCATGGACCTCATGGTACATGTGCTGAGATGCTGCTATCATGACAGTTACATGGACTTCATGGTACATGTGCTGAGATGCTGTTATCACGACAATTGCATGGACCTCATGGTACATGTGCTGAGATGCTGCTATCATGACAGTGACATGGACCTCATGGTACATGTGCTGAGATGCTGTTATCACGACAATTGCATGGACCTCATGGTACATGTGCTGAGATGCTGCTATCATGACAGTTACATGGACTTCATGGTACATGTGCTGAGATGCTGTTATCACGACAATTGCATGGACCTCATGGTACATGTGCTGAGATGCTGCTATCATGACAGTTACATGGACCTCATGGTACATGTGCTGAGATGCTGTTATCACGACAATTGCATGGACCTCATGGTACATGTGCTGAGATGCTGCTATCACGACAATGTGTAATCAGCGATTTTGTGCCATTATTTCCATTCTGAATGTTGTCCTGTCCTATACAGCCTCTCTCTGAAGAGGACCACAGAACGCACTCAGCTCTAAGCTTCTCCAGTTTGCTGTCTCCAGTCATGCTAGTCAGGGAATGCTCCAGCTAGGTAAATCACTTAGTGTAATGCAACCATATTTTACAGGTGTGGATAATGCTGGACGACCAACGCTAGCGGTTACATCGTGTCGCTTTGAAGCGGACGTTTTCTCTCTCACTTTTTCTGGCAGACTTGCTGGATTTTACAACTTGCTGGCCAGGACATTCAAAGGCGTGTTCCAAAGGTTCATCAGTAAACTGGTAAATAAGCATCAGTGTTTATGTAAAAGCTAGCGCGCTGTTCCCAGGAAAATTGTCAGGGTGACCGGGTGATTGTCGTATTTATTTCATTTGTGCTAATCACCAATCTAAAGAATACTTTCCCTTATTGATGGCAGTCAGTTTTGCAGGCGCAACAAAACCAAAGTACCTCAAGCAACTAATACCCTTTAAAAGGCATCATGTAACCCTATTTTAGGGACTTAATTGATGAAGAGCAAGGCATGGTGGAAATGGTATGTTAACAGTGAGCTGAGTTTCAACCCCAAGCTGAATCAGATATATTGACTTCTATACACTTTACAAAAGATGGTTCTTCTGAAACTGGAAAAGATTTGGGCTGGACATTCGTGTAGAAATACACGTGCAACTACGTGTTCATTTTATTATGTAGTGAAGACTTGGTACATGGCCGCAACGTGACACGGCAAGTTTCTGTTTCATCCATTTTCAACAATGTTATTCCTTTTGCGTCCTGTTTTGGACATGAACATAACTACATTATTATGTTATTTTAACATCGTGAACGAGTAGAATAGATGGACTGTTGTCCTGATTGTGAACATGGTATACTTCTGGAAACTAAGCTTGTTTCTTTATATCACTGACTGACAGGTATGCTCGGCCGTAACGACTGAGGTCAGAAATGTGTCGGCCAACTATTTCAGCAAGTATCAAGGTAAGAATTTGTTAATTTTCAACATGCGAAAAAATATACAGGTGTGGCAAACGTTGACAAACGTTAACCCAGGGACAGAAAAAATGGAAGCAATATGTCTCTTGAAGTAAATGCATATGAAGTAGAAAACAAATGCAGTGAACAAGGCAGGCCAAGTGTTTCACTAATTCAGTGAAGAACAGATTTCTTTGATTTCATTGGCTGTACAGTATGCAATTCAAACTCTATGTCTGGAGAAATAATTTAGTATTTTCTTGATCAAGTTTGATAAAATGAAGTTGAATGTAAGAGGACCTCTGCCATATTTATCCGTTCACAACAGAGTAACCCAAATTAAAAGCATGTTTTTTACAGGGCTAATGTTCGTGATTAATTGGCTGTTTTATCATTGAACAGTGAATCAGACTGTTGGTCCGTTGTTTACTGTGGACTACAGACTCCTCGGTGCTCCCTCTTACAACACCAGCTACATGAATGCTCAGCTAAAGGTGAGTTATTCCTCTCAGACTCCTGATATGACTCACTGATCACATGAGTGAACAGGTGTCATGTTCTCAGAGGTTTTGAGATGGCTTTACATCACTGTTGCTTTGTAGTGATATTAACAGACTGTGTGTAAACTTGGCTGGTTTGGATATTTTGGTTGGGCTGGAGTAAGTTGACAGATGTTGTCATATGATGACCGTCCAAGTGCTTATCAATGTGTGTGCATCTTTAGCTCCATGCAGTTCAAGAAATTGCCGTCTTAAAGTATTATTTTATAATAATATGTGCTTCGTTAGTTTTAAATCATACTTGAGAATAATCTACTTATGTAATGTAATAGTGCTCAGGGGGAGAAAACCTGACAAACCTCCTGATGTAAAGCTGCAAAGAGTTCAAACTCCCTGCCAGATGGTTCACTGAGCGCTTGGAATATTAATGTATCCATTAAAATTTTCTGATTGATTGAGTGTATGTAACACTGTACTTCTACAGGGTTTAAACAAAATGATAGGTGTGTGTTATACTTTTCGCAGTCTTCTGTTTGTTTCATAATAATCAGTGGTTATTCACAGGGTGAGACGTTCTGGACAAAGAAGCGGGCCACCTCCTCTGTACCAGTTCCAGAGTTGCCTCCCTTTGCTAGTAAACGCCGCATGGTGTATTTTGAGCTGACGGACTTTGTGTTTAACAGCTTGGGACAGGTCGCCTTCAGACAGGAGCTGCTGCAGAAAGTGCTCACCTTCAGAGATGTAAACCCTTCTTCATTAGTCATTTGGCTTTAATTTTTGAAGAAAATGTCAAATTATTTTTAATATCTATAGTGGACTTGTATGAGCTGTTCCGAAATTTTAAATTACAGCTTACAAACAACTTTCAGACTGAGTCTTTATTGGTAGGTAAATTTAAAATCATTTTGAATATCCATCCAGTGAGCTGTGATAAACTTCTGGGTTGTAACTTAAAAACTACCTTGAGGTTTGTTTGAGAAACTGAAAAAACTTAAAAAGTTGTTCATCATGCAACTAATATGCATAGTTGCAGAAAGGTAAATGAGTCAAAAGTTGTTATACAGGGATAGAAATTAAATCTTCGGTTCATGTGAAAATGATCGTTTTGATATTATTTAGTACAAGTGTATAAATATAAAATGAACGTCAATACAAGGACTTTAACAGCATGGTTCAGACCATAATAATTTTATTTCATAAGCTGGATATTTGAAGTATAAACATGTACCCCACCCATTTAATGGGCACATTGTTAGTTTGCAGAGACCTGTTTGTGTTTACATGTGTGTTATTTACTTATTGTTGTTTTTGACAGCTTCCTGCTGACCAGCAGTATTTCTTGAACACAACCTGTCCAGGGAACCTCTGCTTTGGCAAACTGATAGCTCAGGTACTTGTAATTAGATTAAAGAAGTACATATGCACCAAAGCTGGCTTGTCGTTCATCCTGCCTGAGCATTCATCTGTTCATCACAGTGAAATGTACATTGATGAAGTCTATTGATTGACAGAGGAGTTTGCATTGCGCTTATTCCAGGTATTTCATTACATGTGTGTTTTATATCGTTGACCAGCTGCTGTTTATTCAGTTCAAGGGTAGTGTAATATTTGATTTCAATTCATTTCATTATTAATTTGTATCATGAGGATAACCCTTGTCACAGCCAGTTGACCAGTTTTATCTTCTCTGACATGTCTGATATACAGAATAATAAATTGTACATAAGACATTATTATAACACAGTGGTAAGGTATATGGATAAACAGTGAAGAAAATACTGAATATACACACATTGACAGAATTCCCGAAGATATGAATATAAATATACATAAATGTACACACACATATATGATGAGGTAGACAGAAAATATGTGCAGTATTTATGTGTAGTATTTATGTGCAGTATTTATGTGCAGTATTTGTTCAAGGAGTCTTTATCTTGTTTTCTGCTTAATAAGTGTAAGATTGAAACGGCTTGTGTGTATTAAAATTATATATAAGATAACATTTTTCTTTGATTTTAACTTTTTTGTTGGTCATTTGTATGGTTCAGTAGCTGTGATTTGGACTTGACATGATGTGGCCTTGTGACATATCAACCTAAAGGGTTTAACAAGGCTATACCACGGATTTTTGGTAAAAAAGAGACCAGCCAAACCCAGTCCAATTTTTGCATTTTTTTTTCAAGGGCATCGGTAGCCCAAATAATTACCTTTTCCCTACTCACAAATATCAGCCTAGCCTGTACACACATTATTGTTCAGAATGGGTACTGGAGTACATGTACGGATATAGTTTGGGTCACTTACTTCAGACTTTAAGATGATATCATAGCATAAATAGCATTGGTATGATCTTTCTGATATTTTTGAAAGGCAGTAATCGGAGCTATTCTGGGGCTATAAACAATATTTATTCCATTAACAAAGGTTGATTTTTTTTTGTGCCGAAAATCTCTGCATGTATCCTTTTTCATCTTGATGTTTCAGCATAGACGTAAATGAAATGTTACATTTCACTTATGTTTTGGTTTTATTCTGTTGCAGACGGCTGTTAAGTTCCCTAACAGCCGGGCAGAGTTACACATGAAGACGAGTGAGAGACCAGCGATCACCATATCACCCAGCTCTGTGTACGTCTCATTCGCCACAAACATTATATTCTACGTGCGACGCCCAGATGGAAACTCCACATATATATTTTCCATAAAGACGGTAAGCATCTTGATTTTTCCCCAAAGAACCCTTACGTTCAGTGTCAATGTTTCCAAGAGAAGCTTTGCATTCTTTTGAAACTCCCTCCCAAGACAAGCTGTATATTCTCTGGAAGCTCTCAGAATTGCAGCTGTACATTCTGTTTGAACTTCACTAAGAGACATTTTACATTCTGTTGAAATCACCCCCAAGATAAGAGATACAAAGAGGGTAGCTGTTGACTCCGTGGAGTCTTCCACAGTGGAAGATACATGTGCGTGTATGTGCTCTGCGGAAGTTCTTCCAAGAAGCTGGACAGTAAATGTGGAAACTTGCCGTAGAGAACTGATGGTAAAGCCCATGAGAAGCTTTACCATCAGTTGAAACTTTTTGAAGAGAAGCTTTACATTCAGGTCGAACTTGTTCATGCAAAGCAGTACATTGTTTGGAATTCTTCCCAAGAACAAAATAAATCCATGCAAAGGTGAATCTCATAAGCTGTTAGCAATTCATTCTACTATACTTCCTACTGATTACCCAGAACAGTAAGTGAAACAGAACAGAACAGAAAAAATAGGGTAGGAGATAGACAGAGCTATCTGGTATGGAAAACAACATTACGATTTCTGCTGGGGCTGTCCAAAACATTGATTGTCAGGCATGATGTACATGAAGCAATAATACTCGCTAATTCCTAACAGGATTCTTGTTATTTAAAGATGTGACTCCGGTATTTTATTCCTACCAATTTGGAACCTGAATGGCCTCATTTCAGAAACTGAATGTTCGGCTTTACGTTCTGACTCATGATATCCAGACCAAAGGGAGATTGACTGCTACCATCAATCAAACCAGGTAAGAACTGTTCACCATTGCGCCTTGACTGTCAGAGAGAATTACCATGCCCTTTGAGGGTCCTCCTTGGCTCAGTCAGTTAGCACGCTAAAGCAGGGCAGTGACCCGAAGCCTCCCACCAATGCGGTCGCTGTGAGTTCAAGCCCAGTTCGTGCTGGCTTCCTCTTCTTCCATACGTGAAAAGGTTTGCCAGCAACCTGCCAGTGGTTGTGGGTTTCCTGGTGGGCTCTTCCTGGATTCCTCCCACAATAATGCCGGCCGCCGTCGCATAAGTGAAATATTCTTGAATATGGCATAAAACACCAATCAAATAAATATATAAATAAACCATGCCCTTTGTGCTGTAGGTCAGAGGTTAATCATACTGTAGGCTTTCAGAGGATTGGTTCCGCTGGTTAATTTACTTGATAGAAATCTTTTGCAATTATTAATGTTAATTAAATCCACTGAGGCATTAATTAAGATGATGACCAGTTAAATGTATTGTAACAATTAACCAGATTCTGGTTGTTGTACAGTCATTTGTTTAGTCATGATGAGCTACTGACTTTATATTGTTAAATTGAAATGTTGTGTGAACGTAGCTTTTTATTGCATGTCAGTTATTTTCCACTTTCCTTTTAAATCCCAGCCTCTCTGTGGGGATACTAAATTCTGACATTGGAGCCATCAATGTAAGTGTTCAAAATATTATCCCCCCATCCCCCGAAAAGCATTCCACCTCCATAGTGACAAAAATATATTCCTTAAAGTTTGCTCTTTTGTAGTGATTAATTAACTAGCTGTACTGTGTATGTATCTTTCTTTCATTGACTGTACACCACGTGACATCTGGATGGTCCATTAGTTGTATGTGATGTCTTATTGATTGTATTTGATGTGAGATTGGTTGTATGTGATATATGATTAGTTGTATATGGTATTTGATTAATCATTGTATTGAATAGCTGATTTGTTGTATGTGATATATGATTTGTTGTAGGTGATATCTGCTCCTATTGTATGTGATATCTGAATATTCGTTGCATGTGATATGTGATTAATCATTGTATGTGATATCTGACTTTGTTGTATGTGATATCTGATGATTTGTTGTATGTGCTGTCTGATTATTCTTTGTGTGTGACATCTTAGCATTTGTTGTATGTGATTTCTGATTAATTGTTGTATGTGATATCTGATAATTCTTTGTGTGTGATATCTTCTAATTTGTTTTATGTGATTTCTGATTAATTGTTGTATATGATATCTGATTGTTCGTTGTATGTGATTTCTGATCATTCGTAGTATGGGATATCTGATTACTTGTTGGTATGTGATATCTGATTATTCGTTGTATGTGATCTGTGATTATTTGTTGTCAATCTGTTCTCAGCTGAATCTCCTGAACACCCTGATGGACACCATTATTAGCCTGTACATCCAACCACAACTCAATAGTGAGTACTCATGCATCACTTGTCACACTTCAACTGCCTCACTTCACTGACACTGATATTGTAACACAAGAAATCATTACATAAAGATTTACAGACCTCTGTTTTTGAATAGTTTGGTCAAAAATTGCACTCCAGTTTCTACTGCTGTAACATACTCTGATAAGGTTAGCACCAAATTAAAGTTATGCCCCTTAAATTGTCTTACACTTAACACAGAATTCAGTACATGTACAGGTCATTGGAGCTGTTGATTTTTCTAAACATTCCCTCACATTTTTGTGGTATATCATATGAGCCAGAAGTGTTAAGTTGTGAATGTAGGTTTTATACTTTCCTGCTAGAAGACCACTCAGCTGTATATTAATCATTAATGCCATAAGGTGTTCAGTGTTTGCTTTTGCTTCACATCAAGACTTCAGTGTGTGGTTTCCTTCAGACTCAACCTGCTTTACTGCAGCACCCTTTACCTGGTTTACTGCAGTACTCTTAACCTGGTCTCCTCTTAAACTCTTGAACATATGTTAAACCTAAAACTGACTGTGGTTTTAAAAAGTGAATATATTTTATTCTGAAACAAGTTAATATGTTGTAGCCAATGAGGACATGCATACAAAACTGGCCCGACATATTTCTAAACCTCCGGGTACTTGTTGGTTTCAGAGCTGGGGGCATTTGGTTTCCCCCTACCTATGTGGTATAACAACACCCAGTATCAGAACATCCAGCTGATTCAAGCTCAGGTAAGGAGATTTCAAAATTTGTCGGCTTTCAGTTGATGACGGATCAAAAAATATTGTTTGTTGAGGATTTGTTATAATACAAGGCCTGTGGGGTCCTACAGGTTCTTTACCCCTTCTTATTAGTAGTGTATGACAAACCGTTCATCCAGTGACCCAAGATCTTCCCTACAATGGGGTCCATATGAATTCAAGCCCAGCTTGTGCAAGTTTCCTCTCTGGCCAAATGTGGGAAGGTGTGCCAGCATCGTGGGTTTCCCACAGGCTGTGCCTGGTTTCTCCAGCCTTCATATACCATGTATACTTGTGACTGAAATATGCTTGATTACTAGTCAAATAAATAGATAAAAAGGCTTGTCTGTTTTTGTTGTAAAATTGGAAAATGTTGCACACAGGTTGGAAAATTGGGGTTGAAATCATTTTACATTACAAGTGATATACCTGGTCTTGTAATATGTAACTGCCATTTTATCCACTTGTTTTATTGTATTTTAGAACGCGCTGATCATTGGGGCCGATTTTTGTGTGAAAGATGAAATGTTGAGAATTCGTGGCCGCCATGTCGCTGGATTTGACCACCAGGAGGGGAGTCCTGGAATGCTTTTCAAAGTTGTTGCTGGGAACAATCGCCACCAGGAGCCCGTCAAGCTGTAAGCTGGAGCCATCTGAATCTCCTGTCTGTGGAGGCAGTAAAAGTGTCCATTGTCATAGAAAGTCTTCCATTCCATGATTAAGCTAGCATGCGATGTTGTTTTTTTGTGAGGACACTATAATCACTATAATCTGATTTGTACTTGTTTATTGTTTATTACTTGTTTATTATTTTACTTGTTTACTTATTCAAAATCTTGCTTGTGTTCACAGTTGTCAACTTTGACTGTAAATCTGATAAGCTGAATAAAATATCATTGTTTTGTTGTTGTTTTTATATCTTGATGTAGTTGAAGACAAAAGTTTTACTTTAATGCTTTTATCCAGAGTTTATGAATACATTTATTAACCTTTTATGAGAGTCTTTGTACCTTTTGAGGAAGCTGTGTTTAGTGTTTTGATTTTCAGTTCTCATGTAAGAGAGTTTTTTTTTCTTCTTTAAGTGTAACACTCTATGTATTAGCTAATGTGCTCCACAGACTGCCTCAGTCTGCCCACTCCTAACATACATGGTATACAGTTAAACACTCACAATGTTTGTGGGCCATGGTGCAAACACAAATGGTGGACAACTCTTAAGCGAATGACCAGTTGCAACTAAACGTTCATTAAACACCAGTTGTTTTCCATCAGTATGGTGTGCATATCTGTGCACGATGACTGGAAAAGTTCATTAAGTGGCTTAAATACGCCAGACACTCCGGTTTCCTTTGCCCATAAAACTGGCTGCCACTGTAGTCATGGTCGTGAGAAATTTGTGAATGATGGGTAAAACAAAAAACAAAGAAACAAGTAAATATAAAAAACTACATTCGTTATCAACATTTTTCATCATAATGCTTGCAAACCTTTCCAAAGGGCCACTTCAGCAAAGTTTTCTGCTGATGTCAGCATTTTTGTAATTTTTTGTCAATTTGTAATTGTTTTAGGGTTTTGTTCATAATATCCTACACGCTGGGTTATGGCCAGGGTTTGTGAGGAGCCTCATTATGGGTGAGCACCTACTGGGCTCCACCTGATTTTATCCATGCATAAACCTGAAGCTATTATGGAAATGAAAGCCTGTCCAGGTGTAATTCTGTCAAAATCTTATTCACGATCATAAACCTACGGTGCTGGATTTGTCAGCCGGATATCTGCTGACATGGGCTGGATTCCTCTGGGCCTGACCTGCTTTCCACCCATAAACGTGAATGACGTCAAAATCTGTTCAAGGAGGAATTTGGATCTGATTGTCCAGCGTGTGTCCATACAGATGCATATGTATGTGTCATATATTTGCTATCTGTACCAGAAGTTTGTCACGGATGACAGGTGCCCATAAATGTCACAGGGAATGTGCCTTAAGAAATATAGTGTTTAAAAGATACTGGTCAGACAAGTTGTTAGTGGTTGTGTCAATATTTTTGGGATTGCGCACACTAAGAATTTATCTCATTTGTGAAGAAAATTAATGAAATCTGTATTTTTCGCCCCGAGGCTGTTGAAGATATGTGTGTACATTTTCCTTGCATTTTGTAACAATTACAAACCAGACTACAGCATTATAAGAAAAATATGTACAAGTATACTTTATGACTAATTTCGAATCAAAACTATGTAATGATATATTTGATAAAAAAGCAGTATTCAAAGAAAACTAGATGTGATTAAAACATCATAAGTGACTTCTAGTAAATTCTGTAATGTTAATGCTGTGGACAAGCAGCATTCTGTTATAAACAGGATTGGGTTAAATGGTTATTGAATAGAGAGATATGTGTTATGTGCATTTTGTGATGATGTGAACAGGAAAATGTGTAATGTGTACAGTACCTTGTGGTAATGATAAAGTTGTGTCATTTGTACCTTGTGGTAATGATAGAGTTGTGTCACGTGTAAAGTGTGGTATTAACAGAGTTGTGTCGTGTGTACCTTGTGGTTATAACAGAGTTGTGTCACATGTACCTTGTGGTTATAACAGAGTTGTGTCACATGTACCTTGTGGTTATAACAGAGTTGTATCAAATGTACCTTGTGGTAATAACAGAGTTGTGTCATGTGTACCTTGTGGTAATGACAGTTGTGTTATGTGTACCTTGTGGTAATGACAGTTGTGTTACGTGTACCTTGTGGTAATGACAGAGTTGTGTCACATGTACCTTGTGGTAGTAACAGAGTTGTATCACATGTACCTTGTGGTAATAACAGAGTTGTGTCACATGTACAGCTGTACCTTGTGGTAAGAACAGTTGTCATGTTTGTGAGACAATTAGCTTGAGGTAATAACAGTTGTCACGTGTACCTTGTGGTAATAATACTTGTGTCACATGCCTTTATACTTTGTGGTGATGTGAACAGAAAAGAATGATCAGATGTGCTTCATGTTTATCTCAGAAAAAACATGGGTCTCAGCTGATATTCGTGGTAAGAACAGAAGCCTGTGATATTGCTATTACTGAAAGTTTGTCACCAACTTGTGATGAACAGAAGTCTGTTCAATGAGAAAATTGTATTTTATAGTTATGTGAAGTGTGCATATACTCAAAACTGATGGGTTTGTCCAACTGATTTATCTAAAATGTGATGAATGTACATATTAAAATAACACAGTGTTTATCATTTGTAAGTGATTCTATAGTTACATGGACCTGTATGTTTGCTCACTTCTCCGTCACATTTTCTGGCATAATAAAGTGCTTTTGCTCTTCATGCTTGTGTCAGTAGTGACATATACTATTAGTCATACCATAATTATATCGTTTCATGATACCATAACCTGTGATAATCAATTTAAGCAATGCTGATCATATTATCTTGGTTAAAGGATAATTTTGAATGCAATCTCTGTGAAATATTATATTAAGTGATGTTGTGCAGTGTCCCTTATGTCTTACATGCCTTAAGAAAGGCATCAGAATGAATTTAACAGAAATAAAGTTGCCCTGAATTTTACACTGCTTGTAATCTTGATGTATGTCTGTATTCTTTAAACTGCTTTCTTTTTCAAATTATGGCTGGTGGTTTTCTTTCAAAATGCAGGGCTTAAGTCTCGTTGATTTTCTTTAGAAATAAGCTATTTCCTGCCATGATTTGTGATAGTGCCTTTACAGTACAGGTGCCCATTTAGTATATTGTCCATTTACTTCTACTCTAACACATCACACTGCAGGTTCTCCATGTTTGAAGATTTCAAGTTTGGCAAAATTAGACTTGAACTATTAGGTACTCTAATATTCAACACAGGTCATTCATTTGAGGGGCCAGATTAACATTTCCTCAAGAATTATCAACAGCCATAAATCATTTATGGATGCTGATAAATTATTGATTTCAGTAATTCATTTAGTAATACTCAGAAATGAATTATCGATTTTGATTATGCACTTATCAATATCTATATTGGTAATTCGATGGATTAAATGTTAATTTGGCCTCCCATACATTCCGTGTGCCTTGAGGGAAACGTTTGGATGAGACAGTTGCATACTGGAGGATGATCGAACCAAATCGTGAACAGTGAATTCATATCCTCTTGACATCACGTCTGTATACTTCTCCTCATTTCATAAACATGACAGGTAGGTGGTGGTTTTATTTTTTCCATGATTCAGCACATAGTGGAGCAGACCTTAGCTGAATGCTTCAGATGCTTGTCTTTCAATCACACAGGTGGTTCAAACCCAGCCTTGGACAGGGAGTTTACAGATTCCTCCCTCTTTGTTTGAGGGGCCTTCGTGACAACAAGACTGTTGATGATGCTTGTGTGGCCGGCGACGCAGTGTAAGGCTCACTGAAGATCACTTGTCTTTCACCACTGTGGTGTGCATAGTCTATACATATTACATCATAGCTTCAAGTCTTAGGTATTAACACTGGAATAAGTTGTAACAATACAAAATTATTTTAATAATGAGATGTTTAATTTATTTGTCATTTGGAATAGTACACAACACTTGAAATTCTACACCTAAACTCCCAGCATACATCTTCAGAAGACTCAAATTTCCCTAATTTAAGAATCCAAATTAAGTACATGTACACATGTGTACGTTCTTTATACCTACAAATGATGCTTAGCCTACTCACAGGGCATACATTTACATTACGCAAATTTGTCATATGAATTTCACAAAGCAGTGAGTTCAGTTTAGATTTCATCTGATTTTAGATGAATGCCAGAAATGAAATGGAATGCACCATGCCGTTTTTTCATTTGACTTGTAGCTTGCGGCAAGTGGTTTCAACAAACAAGCTTTAACAATACAAAACATGCCATTCTTGTTCAATAGCCCGCACACTTTATGGCAAATAGTATGTGCAAAATATTCGTGTGAAACAAACTGTTGTGATTTTGTCCATTAACATTTCTTGCATTAAATTTAACTGCTACATGTATCTTCAAAACAAAAATTTTGTGTGCGCATACATCAATTATAATTTTCTTTTACATGGCTTGTTAGCCGTAAGATCTGCCAATAAATATTCATGTATTTATGAGTGAAAAGCTAATGCTAAAGCCACACAATACTAAATATCAAACAGACAAACATCTTGGTCATGTGGAAGAAAGCCTGTGACTGGGTTCATTGCAACAGTTAGGAAGCAAAGTTTGGAACAATTAACACTTAACACTTAATTTGTATCAAGGCCTGGACAGGGCTTATATCAAGGATGTTTTGAACAGTAATGTGGATGATATGGGCCCACACCCTCATGTGGACAGGAGTATGCAACCTGGTGCTGACATTCATAAAACATGCAACATGATGTGGACATACATGTATGCATGGGCACGCAACCAGATGTGGACATATCCATGAGCACACAACCAGGTGTGAACATATGCATGGGCACACAACCAGATGTGGACATATCCATGAGCACACAACCAGGTGTGAACATATGCATGGGCACACAACCAGATGTGGGCATATCCATGAACACACAAGCAGATGTGAACATATGCATGGGCACACAACCAGATGTGGACATATCCATGAGCACACAACCAGGTGTGAACATATGCATGGGCACACAACCAGATGTGGACATATCCATGAGCACACAACCAGATGTGAACATATGCATGGGCACACAGCCAGATGTGAACATATGCATGGACACATAACCAGATGTGGACATATGCATGGGCACACAACCAGATGTGGACATATCCATGAGCACACAACCAGGTGTGAACATATGCATGGGCACACAACCAGATGTGGACATATCCATGAGCACACAACCAGATGTGAACATATGCATGGACACACAACCAGATGTGGACATATGCATGGGCACACAACCAGATGTGGACATATGCATGGGAACACAATCAGCTGTGGACATATGCATGGGCACACAACCAGATGTGGACATATGCATGGGCACACAACCAGACGTGGACATATGCATGGGCAGACAACCAGATGTGAACATTTGTGTGGGCACACAATCAGCTGTGGACATATGCATGGGCACACAACCAGATGTGGACATATGCATGGGCACACAATCAGCTGTTGACTTATACTCAGACACATAACAAGGTGTGGACATATGCATGGACACAAGCAGACTTGGGCACACAACAGATGTGGACATGCTCATGAAAGCAAATGTGGGTTATGTGGACATCTGACCATATGTAGACATAAAGACAAACAGCCCCTTTTCACCAGAAATTCTTCAGTCTGAAAACAAAATGGACGCGTACATGGGAAATGTGAGGATCATTGTCTTAATGAAGATTATAGGGGAAATCCTATTCTCAGGACGTTAACAATAAATGCTTGGAATAAGTTAAGAAAAATTTCGAAGAATGAAAGACAATTCTACTGTATGGGAGTTTCCACAAACAGATAATAACTAATGGTCACTGTACATACATGCACATCTACTTACATTTATTTACATGTCATCCTGATGTAACATCATAAAGTAGTCATAAATTATAATATACTAAGAAATCAATTTGCTACAGCAAACTTCATAAATCACTGGAGCTGGTTAAACCGGGAAGACAATACCAAAGACTTCTGATGGTCCCCACCACCGGGGTTTTAATCACGATACAATGCTTCTGTGAGCAGGTACATGTATGTCTCTGCAAAAGCCAGGTTGAATCAGACACTTCCCTACATGTATCTGATTGGAAAATCACTTCAATAAATGTAAATACTGGTTAATATCAAATAAAATTACTCAATACTTATTACTGAGAGTTGGGGTGGATGGCTCTCAGGTTACAGATTGAACACTGGTCAGAATGACATTCAGATAGTAAGAAATTTGTTATGATATTACTGGAAATCATAATTACTGGCACAGTTTCTGAGGGGGCTCATATCATTTAACAAGGCCACTCACATGCAACAATGTTTATAATAACCTTTTCAGAATTCTCAAAGAAAGGCTACATGTATATGTAATTTGAGTCTAAGGGTAGGGAGGGGTTTGAGGTCTGTCTTTCAAAGACTTCAAACACAATCTAAATAGTACATGAAAAGATGCCAAAAAACAACTTTTAATGTCGTTTACAATAAGCATATAAATATGTTCACATTTTTTATGCTAAATCTTTTTTTGATCTCTTTAGCCTTTGGTCACATTTTTTGTTATTGTAATATATTCATATCAAAACTCTTTTGAGGTTTTAAAAACAAGGTATGGTTTTATTTGGATAGATTTTGAGAATGCCCCAGGTTTTTCATTTTCATTTTATATGTACATTACAATCAAACTAACAGACATGGCCAGTGCACTGAGGTAAATATAACTAGCTGCAAGAACACTGTTTGGAGCCTTTCAAATTTTAACTTTCAGAATCCATGTATGTTTGAAAAACAGATATAACCCCAGCACAATAATTAATGTGTATAATAAATTATAGCTTTGTTAAAACTCTAAAGGCATACACTAACATTCAAATCATATATACATTATATATCAGCACATTAACCTGTGAATTCTTAAATTCATGTACATAACTAATCAGCAAATCACATAAAAAAAATACATAATACTTCACTTAACAGCTAATGGACCTAGAAATGTGACTGATTCAAACAACAAACTCTTCTTACAAATATAAATAAATATTTCAGATCTAAACAAAAAAGACAAACATTTTTATCTCTGACCAATGTATAATTTAAACTGTCTAGCGATGGGCTACACGTATGGACGAAGGAATATTGTTTTGATCAAACTGGTGTCCACGCTGACAAGAATTTAATATGAATCTCTTGAGTATCATAACAGCTCACAAGGAATGTACTAGACGTCATATAACACCAATTAAGGTAAAAACATTAATTACTCTGAGGCTTGGCCTGACATACGGAACACAAACACACAACACATGTACACATCTCTCTACGTGGGGGCTGAAATAAACACCAAACAATTCTGTAAACAACGTAACAAGCAAAAAATAAAGCACCAGTAGTTATGGCTTATGTTTACCATCTGTACACTCAACAAGGCAAAACAATCTGGTGGCAGATTTAATGCACAATTCTGGTGACAGGTCAGTTTTACTTCCTACCACTCACCTTAACTTGGCTTACTGAATTAATTTAGATGTTTTTAACATGAATTGTTTTATTCTTCAACTGCATATAAATCCCCCAAATTTGTTATATGCCCTCTCCCTGCAAGTTGAGTGAACTGTAGAATAACTGGTTAAGTGGATTAGAGTTAATTAACCTTAACTGAAATTGATGGGATTGGCTTGTTATAAATGGTATTAATTAATATGCATCAAATTTGTAAACTTTGTGACATATCCCCTTTTTGCGATGTTTGTATAAGGTCTGAGATTAATTTTATCAGATTAGAAGAAATTATCAAGACTTTAATTAAATTTGTTGTTACAATATTAAAACTGAAAAATTTAGTCTACCCTAATTCCTCAACTTTTTCGCATGTGAAAGATTAACTTTCAGTTCAATTTATACAAATGTTTAATTTGATTTTGGAAATAAAACTACATTAGTTGGATTGGCCAGTTTCGGGCTTCACAACAAAGTATAACTCTATCATTGAATCATGTCAACACAAAATAATTAAATATTATTGAATATGCTTGAATAAATGCCTTTCAAACATGCGAAACAGTTAGAGAATAACCGTAGTCCCATTCTTAAAATGGCTTGTGTAACATGTATGTGCACAAAAGTTTACAATGATTAGTCCAGTAAATTGAAGAAGAAGGTTAACCAAACTAATAAGCAGATAAACAGGAAAGAAGCTGGAAAAGAAGATCCTCTCTACCAACCATGTTGGTGACAGGGGTCGACTAACATGGGAGAGGTAGGGAAAACAGGAAAACTGCTAATCTATGAGGCTTAATGTCTAAAGGAATGGCAAATCAGTGGCTCTAAGCTCTTTCACTGGCCAGGTGGGGGCGGCAAGGGCAAACAAGTGGTAAAATAATCACCCAAAACACACAAACAAGACAATCATAGGTAATGTAACTTTTTTAAACTTTCTAATAACAGTGGTAAAAAAACAAAAAACAACAACAACAATTTACACCGGTAGACTTCTTTACCTGTGCTCTAGTTCTTAAGTATCAACCTCTCTTCTTATATCAATCATAACTAAGTAGTAAACAATAACAACTGACTGGCTGCATAGTAAATATATATATGCCCTGAACAGGTGAGAACAAGAAAGATGATAACCATATCAAAAGGTGTGTGTGTGGGCCCCTCTCTTAATCTAAAACAAAGCTGATAAATCCCGAGAAAGAAAAACGTTCATTTCAGCAAAGAGAAACAGTGAAGGGAAGTTTTCCACTGCACATTTTAAGTTCTTAAGTTTTTAAGATCTTCAGTAAAACTGCAAGGAATCGCCAGCTTTCTCCTGTTCCATATCTGGATGATGCAATATGCAATTTTCCAGCTACATACACGTACATTATAAAGACAGAGTGACATCTCAGTGCAAAATGACATGTCTACATGCTTCACGGCATGCCACTAGTATTAAAGGCTCATGAATCATTTTAACAATTAATCACTTTAATTAATTGTGTTTTGATCAAACTACTAACAGAATATCATTATTTTTGCAATATTGGGAACCCTAATCCACCTTAGGAAAAAGGTTCTGAGAATGAATCTAATCTGGTTGAATTAGTTTTCTATACTTCCTTATGGCATCCCATGTTAAACTGGCAGATTGACAAGACTGTGCCACAAGGGACATCACTCTTACGCTGTGACAGCATATCTGGACATCTGCCTATTCCTTGCATATCACCTGCAATGATAACTTACATGTAGTCTACCAGTTCCTTCCAGAAGTTTTATTTTCACTACATGTATGCTTGGGAACACGGAATGCACCAAATACTCCCATTAACGGGTATACATGGTGAAATCCCAGAAGCAGGGAAGTTTCGCAACCCAGTCTTTCTTCACAAAATTTGTAAAAGTTTGTAACTGGAGGCTGTCAATGCTTACTGCCAACCAAGATTTCAAGGGTTTGTTTTGTTGCTTCCATGCAAACATGAAGTACCGCATAAAAAGCCATAATTTGTCCAGACCTGCATCCAGGTATATATACATGTATATTTACACACGACACCTGTATAACCACAGCTGGATTGTCTCCCCTAAGGTAGGGCTAGGCTTCCAGCACTGTCTCTGTCAGGACTTGCTCTGAGGGTTCAAATGGCCCGTAGGTGCGATAAGTGTCAGAGGCGGACCTCAGGCCGCTGTAAGGCTTGTAAGAGATGAGTGAGTCCGTGCTGGTGCGCAGAGCAGACAAGTCCAGAGGCGGGACGTTCCGCGGGTGCTGTAAGGGCGCCAGTAGCACCTGACCCCCAGGCATAAGGCTGTCCTTCCCCGAGAAACTGGCTGAGAGTCCCCCAGCACTTCTCACGCTTGCATTGCTCAAATTTGTCATGGGGCTGTGGGAGTGATACTCACTGTCCCCTCTCCAGGGTGGGTGTCCGTTAGCGGAAAAGTTCTCTAATTCGTTTAGGTACAGCACAGGCCTGTACCGGCTTTGGCCGTGAACAGAGTGGCCCGAGTACAACGAGCTGGTCGAGATTTCCTTCAGGGATTCTGCAGAATCCGAGTGGTAGTCTGTGGCAATGGGCGTGCTAACGCCGAAGCCAAGAGCTACTGGGGTATGCCTGTCAGAGCTGATGGTGAGCGATGAACTGTTGTGAGTTTCTACAGGATGGTGGAGAGTTGAAGGGGTTACGGGCAGTTGGCTACTCCTCATCCCAAACCTTGAGTGACCATACAGGACTGGATTGTCTGAAACAAACAACAGGTAAAGCATGAATAAGTTAATGACAACATCCACAACAGGGTCTAGACCCACACTCACTGTGGTAAGAACCTGTTACAATGCGGAACTAGTTATGACTTCTAACACGAGAAGGAAAACAATGAAAAATGAAACAAGACTTTGACCTAAGATAAATAAAACAAGATTCAGTCCAAGTATCGTTATACAATATCCTAAAAAATGTTTAAAAGATCTGCAAATATTTAACCACAGCATCACCAGCAATGCTGACAATAGCTTGGGTTTCGAGCACACTGGAAGAAAATGCCACCAAAACCTCACTGGTTTTCATAACACCATGTCTATATACGAGTTTTCATCATACATCATGGCTAACAAGCTACTGATCTCCCATCATGATGATATCATCTATAAACCCTCCAGGGAAAAAAATTAGATCTTAAACAGTCTACATGTACCTACCTGATGTTTGAATCCTCAGTGCACATTTGTACAGTCTACCTACAGTGTGTTCAAATCCTCAGTGCACATTTGAACAGTCTACCTACTTGGCGTTTGGATTCTCAGTGCACATTTGAACAGTCTACCTACAGGGTGTTCGAATCCTCAGTGCACATTTGAACAGTCTACCTACTTGGCGTTTGGATTCTCGGTGCACATTTGAAGTCTACCCACAGGGTGTTTGAATTCTCAATGCACATTTGAACAGTCTACCTACAAGGTGTTTGAATTCTCAGTGCACATTTGAACAGTATACCTACAGGATGTTTGAATCCTCAGTGCACATTTGTACAGTCTACTCATATGGTGTTTGAATTCTCAGTGAACATTTGAACAGTATACCCACAAGGTGATTAAATTCTCAGTGCACATTTGAACAGTCTACTTACAGGATGTTCAAATCCTCAGTGCACATTTGAGCAGTCTACCCACATTGTGCTTAAATTCTCAGTGCACATTTGAACAGTCTACCCACATGGTGCTTAAATTCTCAGTGCACATTTGAACAGTCTACTTACAGGATGTTCAAATCCTCAGTGCACATTTGAGCAGTCTACCCACATTGTGCTTAAATTCTCAGTGCACATTTGAACAGTCTACTTACAGGATTTCAAATCATCAGTGCACATATGAACAGTCTACCCAAATGGTGTTTGAATTCTCAGTGAACATTTGAACAGTCTACCTACAGGATGTTTGAATCCTCAGTGCATATTTGAACAGTCTACATACAGAATGTTTGAATTCTCAGTGCACATTTGAACAGTATACCCACAGGGTGTTTGAAATCTTAGCGCACATTTGAGCAGTCTACTTACAGGATGTTCAAATCCTCAGTGCACATTTGAACAGTCTACCCACATTGTGCTTAAATTCTCAGTGCACATTTGAACAGTCTACTTACAGGATTTCAAATCATCAGTGCACATATGAACAGTCTACCCAAATGGTGTTTGAATTCTCAGTGAACATTTGAACAGTCTACCTACAGGATGTTTGAATCCTCAGTGCATATTTGAACAGTCTACATACAGAATGTTTGAATTCTCAGCGCACATTTGAACAGTCTACCCACATGGTGTTTGAATTCTACGTGCATATTTGAACAGTCTACCTACAGGATGTTTGAATCCTCAGTGCACATTTGAACAGTCTACATGCAGAATGTTTGAATCCTCAGTGCATATTTGAACAGTCTACATACAGAATGTTTGAATTCTCAGTGCACATTTGAACAGTATACCCACAGGGTGTTTGAAATCTTAGCGCACATTTGAGCAGTCTACTTACAGGATGTTCAAATCCTCAGTGCACATTTGAGCAGTCTACAGCACAGTTGGATTCTAACCTTGTATCCTCTGCCCAAGGTGGCCGGACGGTCAGTGTATGATCCGCTGACCATACACCAACCATACGCTCACCGTGGGCCGATGGTGAGCAAATTTGCGGGTCACTATCAGAGCATCATTCTGCCATCACATGTGGATGATGGTCGGATCATGGCATCACGATCTGCATATGATTTTACGCCATTACCCAGTAGTCATTATTTGAAAATTCCAGCTTTAGAGTTAAATATTTATTTTAATGTCCTGTACAACAGAATGTGATGACTGTGTGAATGCCTTTTTAACTCCAATAAATCGGCATCCATTTAATCGCTGAGCCATCTACAAACAAAATTCTTTATGAGCTTGTGTAAATTTCTTACTAAAGACCTCAAACTGGGGCAGTTTTGCATGTGGAAGCCCATAAGGTCATATCGTTGTCTTCATCATAGGCCTACTGCTCGTGTGTTGATTATAGTGTGTCTCAAAAACAAGAGGTGACAGCCTTATGCTCCTCTTCAGCTGATCTCAAATTGGCGCTGTTTTGTATGTAGGAGGTCTGTAAGGTTACACCATTATGTTCATCACATCTGCTCTATACAGTCAGCGCAAAATTAAGCTTGACATGTCAAAAATAGGACACAGTAACGTTTCGGTCCTCACCTCTCACAAGGTATAAGTCCAAAATGGCGAACATCACTCCTGAACTTTCCATTCTCCGAGAATGGAGTAAGCAGTAATGTCAAGAAAACACATCAACTGGAAACAGAGGCTGAGTGCCAGATACAGTAACTGGGTACCTCCCATTGGGCCTTGTCATGGCCTGACAATCACACAAAGTCATTAGCGCAGTTCAGTAACATGACTGCAGTCCGCAGGTCTGAATGATCGGTGTGCCGAAAAACAGTAGGTTATAATGACAAACTCTGATCAAGATACGCCAACCATCCCGCCATCATCTACGGATGACGGCCAGAAGATCGCATTACCATTTGCGAAGGGAGGGGAACATGATGAGCGTATGGTCGGCCGAGGGTCAGTGCATCATGGGCCGACCCTTCGCGTATCCTCGGGCCAGGATGGGTGTAGTATTTAAGGTTATGATCTGACTGTACTTTACCAACTTGGTGTTTGAATCCTCAGTGCACATCTGAACAGTCTACCTACATGGAAGTGAATCCTCAGTGCACATTTGAACAGTCTACCTACATGGTGTTTGAATCCTCAGTGCACATTTGAACAGTCTACCTACATGGTGTTTGAATCCTCAGTGCACATTTGAACAGTCTACCTACATGGAAGTGAACCCTAAGTGCACATTTGAAAACTCTTAATACTTGTTCAGTTTTTTAGATACCTTCCAAGATAACTCCACACATGAACAACCTGACAGACACGCAGTCAGACAGTCACACACTGACACACCCATGCATGAACAACATAGAGACATCAAACTGGTACAGATACGTCCCTTAGAAAGTGGACTTTAAGTAAAAATATTATTGTTATTAACATGTATTACACTTTCTGGATTTAGGACAGATTCCAGTGCTGGGAACTGGCAAAACATGTCAACTGTCTAGATAGTTAGGTCCCTGGTTCAAAACCTGGAACTGTCTCAGCAAGATTTCCAGCACTAAAATCTGCGATTAATGTACAGTACATCCAGAAAAAGTAATCCTTAAGAATGCAAATGCAGTGTAATTAGGCGCAAATAAATGTGCCACAATTTCATTCAAAAGGGTCATAAAGAACAAAGCTGACAATGGAATGTTAGTGGAAAAACTGTTCAGAGGCAATACCAAACGGTGCGATTCATTGCCAACTCCGCTAAGCCAGCAGAGCAAACAATGCCATGTAGGTGGGTAAGAAAGGGAACACAATATACCCTGAACAACCTCAACTTTAACCACAAAAGTGCACTTTTGGAGGCAAATTAATGTCATAAAATATTATTTTTGATGCTGAAACTTACATTTTTCTAGTAGGGTATCATCCTGTGTACCCAACAAACCTCCAAATACCTTTTCTAAAATCACTAGAGCTCTTGGAATCAGTAAAAATGTGCTACTTAGTCATGGTTGAAATTTTAGGTCATTTGGGAGTATGTCATGAATGGAACAAGATCCATTCATTAATGGAACAAGATGAGGTATTTACCAATGGTTGCTACACTGTCATGCTCTTTCACAGCTGTCTCTGGCTTGCTGGCTTTCTTTTTTTTCTTTCGTTTCTTTCTCACACTACTTGGATGTTTATGGATAATAGAATTCTGTAAAACAAACAATGAACACAATTTTTTGTTGATCCGACTATAGTTTTAACAACATAATTTTAAAGGTAACTGTAGTGCCCAAAGTAACCCACTGGCCTTGATGACCTCTAGCACTTAAAGGACCCTATTTAAATACACATATGTGGTTTGATTTTCAAATTTTTTTCAGAACCAAAACTGTGGTCCACAGGTTTTCAAAGCCAGTCACACATCCCTTTGAGTCTTATGTCATACACTGTACCTCTATCCTACAATATACATAAAGAAGAATTAAAAAGAATGAAACACACTCCCCTAATATCATGAGACAGAGCTTCTAACTTTCCACATTTCAACTCAAGTTTCTTTCCTTAGGCTACATTTTGCCAATATGTTACTATAATGTCCAGTTGAGAGGGCTTTCTGTCATCAAACTCACATTAACTTAGATGCTCAATAACAAATGAGTTGCATACACTGGCCATCTTTGACTACGACAGTGAGTGTATGGATGATCTTTTTACAACGTGGCAGGTGGACATTACCAATCAATTACTGCAGTTCTAGGCCAATTCAGTTGTGTTGAAAAAAAAAAAGGCAAGCATTCTGGACATATAGCCCTCTGTGGGTTTGAGCCGTCAAAACAGGCTGTCACAGTTCTGCTGACCCTTGAAAATGGACGAAACACCATAAAAATTGATCAACGCAATATATAACATTTGAAATCAGAACAACAGACAGGCACTGGTAGGAGACTAAAAATACACAGATGTGTGCAAAGTACAGCCAATTAAAGGAATGGGAGTCAAAATACACACAACTTCAGGTTTCTTGTCCTGAATATCAGAAATAGTATGAGGTGTAATGCTTTTACTTCTTCATACATATTGCATAAAGGTAGAGGTATATACTGCATGACATTTCCGTTTGTTTCCCTGCATTTAAGCGCCTGTGCTGTGGTCACTCTACCCATGATTTAGTTCATATCAAAGCATGTTTGTTTCTAGTGGATGTGTTGCCAGGGAATTCTTTATCCATGATTTGGTGCATATCAAACATGTCAAAGCGTCTGAATTTAGAATGTTTCTAGTCTTACAATGTGTTGCCAGAGAATTCGTAATATTATTCGGCAACAGGTGGCAGGAGCTGATTAATAATATTCCGACGATGACACTGCTCTCTTGACACATCTCACTATATTGCATCACAAAATACATGTAAATGACACTCTAGAACACATTACACATTGTCACATGAATTATGGGTACATCAATCACCGGTAGCTGAAGTATAAATTTTAGCCAGATGTACAGGCCCGATTAAATGAGACAGTGATGCACATCCCTCATCTCATTCAGCATGGTGTGATCTCAGACGGATTCTGAACTTGTATGCACTGATCTTAATGAACCAATATAAGCAGCTGGGACATGTTGGACATGGTAGATTGCCACAGCAAGGCCAAGCACTGGTACATGTAGTCTTCATATCAAGAGAGTTTTTTCAGAATCAGATGGGTGCTGTAGACAGCTTTGCTCAAAGCACTGTCAATTTCATGTACACTGTTCCAAATCTAAGTAGCTCACCTTCCTTCTGTTTCCCTTTGTAAATGCCAAAGACTCTTGCTTGCATACCAAGGTGTCAAAACCAGGAGGGGCAAACACGCAAGCATACATACAGATCGTCTTTCCCAGTCAGTCTTCCCATTCTCTTGCCTGGCTCATCTTTTATTTCTCAAGTTTTGTTTTTCGTATGTTTTTATTTTCCATGTCAGTGTGAATTTTTATAATCAATTTATTAACACATGCTCTTGCACTAATGCAAATAACAATGATTGTGAGAAACGTCTTGACCGATGACGCCCCCTCGCCGGGTATTTAAAGCAGTCCTTTCTCTCGCTGACGTCCTTGATGTCCAAGGGAGATAAGTTTCAGAGGTACAACTGCACTGACCTGTGTTTGAAGTGGGGAAGCCTGTACAGGGGGGCTAACTGCAGGGGGTGGGGTTTCTCCGTCTGAGTCTTCTACAGTCTTTGTGTAGTCACTCAGGGACTCCTTGTTAGTGTTCATCTCCTTCCTATGAACAAGTATAAAAAAAGAAAAAAAATGTTCAAAACCCCTCAACATGTTGAAAGACAGGTTTGCATGGAAGGGTTCATGGTTAAGCAGGTATCACATGTGTAGTAACCATCACAGCACTAATATCACACCAAGCGATGCAAGCACACACTAAATTTCATACCAGCGTTCACATCCATGGAAGAGAAGATTTTTCAGAGATTTTCAAGGACCTAGCAAACTACATGTATGTTTTCTTTCAAGAGCCCTTGAACTTTAGAGAAACATAATTTCATGTAGAAATTAATATTATTTTAGCAATTTATCAGTCTATTCAGAACCCTTTGTAACAATTACAGGATAAAAAGCATTGAAAACTGAAGTAATTTCAAGGACCTGTAGCTAACCTCCATCTAGGACTTTCAAGAAAATTCAGTGAACACATGTATGCTTACATTCCATTTGCACACAGGCACAAGACAAAACCGATGCACAAACTAGCTCAACATACACACAGTCGAAAACTCTAAACTCCACAAAGGAGCTTGCACAGATGACTTTATATGAGAGCACATGTGATAATACTTGCTTTCTTGACTGGAAAGACGCCTCCAACTTCCTGTCCCTCAGTTCTATCATGTCTCGTCCATTACTGGGAGCTATTTTATTCTGTGGGAAAGTCCAGACAATACGTCCAAATGCAGTTTACAGAATCCTCTCATATTAAAATGTTAATACAGAGATATATCTCCATTAAGCAAGAGATCAGATCAGAGTGTCTATGGATGGAATTTCTTCAATGTGGGGTGAACAAATCAACATGGCGAAGTTAAATCATTGTAACCATCGTCAGTCTGACAATATGTTCATCAAGTGTTGTGCATTTTACATTTGCAATGTGAGTTTTTGTCCAGCTGAGGCTTTACATGGTCTCGGGCTCTGACCACTGTTTCAAGTCGAAAACTTGGAAAACACACATCAAATGGTTGAATCCTACGCTGTTGCTAAAGTATTCAAAATTCAGTGTTGCAGCACAGGAATAAATGGCTGTGTCCTGTAGTTTATCCCTCATGACCTGTTCTGTGCATGCTGATTGATGCACCATTCTAAGCACCTATCTGGCTTTTTAACACTTTGAGGAAAGAATTTCAAATCCTGCCTCGAAAAAAAAAAGCATTTATTTTAACATTCATTTCAATGGCACACAGGACTGGAGAATTGTTCACTTTCACAACAAGTCAAGTTTTTGAGGTGGAGCAATCTGGAGGCAGTCATCTTCCTGCCACCTAAGAAAAATGCATTGAAGTACATCCCATTTAAAATGATAATGACATAACCTGAACCAGCCATGTCATTCTCTACAAATTCACAAAGCATAACAGTTCAACATTGTTCACTGCAACCAGGTAGTCTAAGCATTCAAATGCACAAACCAGAACAAATCCATTATGATTCTCACAAGAAATCGGCTGGTTCACTCACAGAGCTCTTCCACGAGATCAACTGGCAAATTTCACACAATTCAACTGCTATAACTTGTGGTTATTTGCATAAAAGTAAAAGGCCAGTCAAAATAAAGTTACTGCACTCCTCTCAAGAAGACAAATAAAACTGCATCTGAAATGCATGTACTTTGTTCTTCCCCCCCCCCCCCCCATACATCAAGAGGCATTTTTACATGGGAATCCTATGGTGAGTTTACAGTTTTTACTGCTAGGGTCAAGAACGAAATTGTTGCAGCAATTTCTTTCGAAAATAAATAAAGGAAAATGTGACTAAAGTCTTCCACTGAAGAGAACTTCCGGCAATATATTCTCCGGGATAAAACATAGCTACTTCTGACATCAATTACTTCATTTAGAAACTTGATGTACACTCGCTTAATAACACTATCAGTGTGGTGCAACTTGATGTACACTTGCTTAATAACACTATCAGTGTGGTGCAACTTGATGTACACTTGCTTAATAACACTATCAGTGTGGTGCAACTTGATGTACACTTGCTTAATAACACTATCAGTATGGCGCAAAATCTTCACCATGAGATTCATAAATTTGAGAGCCTATATTGGGACCCCCCCCTCCCCGAAAAAACGAACAAAAATCTAAAAACAATAAGTGAGTGTATAATACTTCAGATACAGTTTTACTGGTCTTTTTATTAAAGGATTAGTGTCCTGATTTTGCTAATGGTCCTAATTCAAAAGATTATAACCTATTTACACAGTATATTGCCTGGAGGGCTTCTGAGAAACATATTCCAAAACGCATACGTATTCCAATACATTTACTGCCTTAGCCGATCTCCAGTATGGCTCTGCGACTGATGTGATAGATGGCTAACCCAAGGCTGGCTGGGTAATGTAACCTGAGGATTCATATCTACACGACATCATTTTTGAGATGGATTCTAGTTACACAGAAGCAGATATACTTTCGTATCAAATTGAACCCATAGTGGATGACACTGAAGTTCTGATTTATTACACTGACATCTCTGGCCAGACTTCGGATTCTAAGTTTTCAGATGATGAATTTGAGGGCAGTTAGGGCTGTTTATGGTGGGTACAAAATCCTTCCGTCCTACACATTAAATCCACGCCTTCCAGATGGTCATACCATCTGAAAACTTGAAAAGATTAATTCCAGGGTTGTTTGATGACCTGTGCTTACGACTGTATGCAGAGCAGCATACCATTTTGTGAAGAAACTTAATATGCTTGTTGTCAATCTTGCTTCCTTAACAGGGAGCTATATGGCCAAGCTCTGGCAGCTCGCAAAGGTTGGACTTGTATGACGTAAATCGGCTGAGACTACCACATGTTGGCTGACAAAATGCACAGAACCAGCTTCTTTATCTAGTAATTTTATGTATTATATTACTCAGATCAATGTACACTTTCAAAATACTTTTTAATCTCAATATAACAACTGACTAATACTCACTCGTTTAGCAGCCTTAGCAGCCTTGCCTTGCCCGTCCTCAGCTAATTCCCCACTGCTCATCCGTTGCATCACAATGAAGTCGTACGTGCTTATTCCTTTACAAACTGAAACAGATTTATTCATTCATATGATAATTATGCTGGCCCCCTAAAAGTCCTGCAGACGACACCGACCATGATCTCTCACCTAATAACACAGAATGAGGAAGCGGCCAGATGGATAGTGTTAAAGTCTTAGGCCTGACCTGGAGCAAGATTCCTCAGGTTAATGTGCAATAAGACCATATTCATACAGATATATAGCAAGCTTTTCGTCATACTGAGGCCAGGGGCCTTTCAATGATGGACATACATGTATTATTGTACGCATGTCTGTATACTTGGGTTTAGTGTCATACTCAACAAGTTCTCAGTCACATGACGATGAGGGGTCCTTATATATATGTATATGTATACTATTGGGACACATCATGCCAAAGAAACCAGACATGACACCCCACCCAGTCACATTATACTGACTCCAGGTTGACAAGTCCTGTTTCCTCCCTCTAAACTCTCAGTGATGAGTGCCACCTGAGGCAGCTGCAAGTGCCATTTTTAAAGTGTTTCGTACAGTGTTCGGGTCTGATCCCCCAGGATCACACCCGAGGCGGTGGCGAATATTATTGCCCAGGTTAGCAAAGTATACTTACTTAAATATATATGAAAACAGAATAAATGTATGAGAAGGCCCAGCCCAATGAAGGACAGTATGCTGATGATAGCAATGACTGCCAGCCAACCTTCGTCTTTTACAGCCTGATAGAGGATAAAGAATTCTGGAGACAAAGGAAAAATCAGAAAGTCAACATGTGAAACACATTCCATTAATTTGGTCATTAAATTGGTCTTTTAGGTTACACACAAAAATATTTTACTTTTATGAAAGTGGATAGCTCTAGGGCAGGGCAAAACGCTGGGTAAACACGCACGCAATTCTTGAGATCTAACATCTGGACTCAAAGCCATGGTTAAACCCGAGTCTGACTCCAGCTACCAACTCTACCTGTTAATGGCTACTTGTCTTCCATAGATATATTTACTTACTTTTATCTGATTGGTGTTTTATGCCATACTCAAGAATATTTCACTTATAAAACGGCAGCCAGCATTATGGTGGAGGAAAGCAGGCAGCGCTCAGGGAAGAAACCCACGACCATCCGAAGGTTGCTGAAAGAACTTCCCACATACTGCCGGAGGGGAACCCAGCATGAGCTGGGCTTATGGGTCATTGTGCTGCGCTAGCACCCTAACCAACCGAGCCACTGAGGCCACGACGGGCGTTTGTGTAAACCACGGCATTTTCACACAGTTAAGTAAGGTAGACATTTACCTTTGAAATACCAGCTTTCAATCATGTACTATATATCAGGCCTCCCAGAAACCCTCTGGCAAAATATAGGGCTAACCTAGATGTGGAAGTAAGGCTACCCAAGAGCTCGCCTGGACAGGATAGATTCTAATATGCAGCACACTAAGTGAGGAATTCAGTAATTTACAGTATTTAATATGCACACACAGAATCAATGATGGAATAACCCCCACGTCATTATACTCTACATGTGTGCAAACCCCGAGTTCAAAACATGCAGTGCTTTTTAAGATACCCCCCCCCCCAACAGTTTGTTTAACACATATGCACACATAGAATTAACAATGGGATATCCCCCGTGTGTCATTTTGCTCGACATGTGTGCTAACCCTGAGTTCAAAACTTGCAGTACTTTTAAAGATACCACCCCTAACATTTTGTTTAACATAGATTATAATACAGAGCACACTAAGAGAGGAATTCAGTAATTTACGATTGTTGGCAGAGGAGGCTAAACTACTATCTCAGTCCAATAGGCAAAGGTCCATGGGCCACGCCCTGGAAACTCAGATAGCAAGAGAGACAGGTTTTAGGAGATTTCCAGTGACTAAAATTACAACAGGGAGCCAGGGTAAATTAAATATTAGTCTCTTCTGTTTGACTTTTTCATAAAAAGTCCTTACATTTGCTGGAAGATGCTGATAAACTACTATCCCCACCCAATAGGCCTGGGTCCAGGAACTGCCCTGGCCCTGAAAGCCCTGATATTTCAGATAGCAGCAGAAACACGTTTCACAACATTTATAGTGACTAAAATTATAATCTTGATAATAGGAAGCCAGGAAAACTTAAATTATTAATACTTCATGTTTAGCTCATTTTCGTCAATGAGAGGGAGTTGTAAAAAACTGCACATTTGTCCTTCGTATTAAATGCATTTTTTGAAGATCAATAAATTCTGTTTAGTTTTGTTCGCACACTATACCCACTTTCATCTCATAGTTCGCTGGATGACCATACATACAGAGTGTCCCCCAAAAATGTACTCACTCTTTGATTCTTTGACATACCCTGTGATGTATTTTTTATTTTTGTTTCAGGTGCAAGTAACCTTAAATGATGGCAGACATATGACTAACTTTTGAAGGAAGAAAATTTGTAATAAGTAATAACATTAATAATTAATAATTTATTTATTATTATTATTATTATTATGAGTGATGGGCAGTCAAAGGGTGAGTACAATTTTTTGGGACACCCTGTATAAAAAGCTAATGATGCAAAGCATGGAGATATTGTTGATCCTGAGGAAAAGCATTGATGAGCAAGGATATGTACCCTCCGATAACTCCTACAAGGCAACATGCTTTGATCAGGGCTGAATGATTGTGTATTTTTCAAAAAAAAGTATGGTTCACATTCTTGTTTTCTTTCAACTCATTTTCTTGTTACTACACCTAAATAGCGTGGTTCTTCACACCTAATGATAACCATGAACAAACTGCATATTTTGGAGTTATTTCATTTCTGATAACTTGCGCTTGGTATTCGTTGTTACAATACTTGCAGAATTCGTACTATGTATATGTAATTTTTGTGAAAAGCACCTATCAGTGAGCCGCTATACCTGAGCATGTGTCTGTAGTACGGAGTCATTTGTAAGACAGGGTTCAATTTAGTTACAGAATGGCAACAATATATTAACAACGTACAAGCTGTTCTCCCTTACACAAATTCACGGATACATGTAGACATACTTGCTTTGTGGGGATTTGTTGGATTTTGGCTCATGTGGCTTGAACAGCCAAAAACACACCCACCAACACACATTTATTTCAGGGGGCTAAGCCTGGGCCCACTCCTCTTGACTTCTAAAAAAACTTCAAAGAGAGGGGACAAGCGTTAGCCCCCACACCCTTTCCAGACTGGCCCTAATGCCTATGATCAAAGGAATACATTGTGATGGAATTTTCATGTGGCCAAGGGTGTAAGGTTCATGGCAATGTATTCCTTTCATGCAAATTGAGAAACAGCCCTTAGATGAGTCTGTGGCCTCCTGTACAGATATTGGATGAGTGTTGCTGTAGCGTGTCTGTACAGTTCCAATACATGATTATCAACATCATAAAAATATCTGACCTTATCAGGTAAAAATATAGGGATAATATGGCAAAATAGGGCAAATGTGGAGAAATATAGCGAAAAATACAGAAACACAGAAAAATAGAGGGAAAAATAGAGCTGGGAGCCCTAAAAAAGACTCCATGCGTACAAGCATTGTGTCAGTTAGGTAACATGTGCACTAAGATCTCCATCTTCACAGAAAAATCTGGGTAATGCAAGTTTTTCACATGCCTACTCAGTATTCATTTATATTTAAATTTTGCTGCTAACTTCCATTCCTGTATTGTTCACATGACTGTCTGTGGGTCAATGTTGCTGCTAAGCCATACTCTAGCAAACAGCAAGGTCCAGGGTCAGGGGTTGGGGAACTCAAGTACCTATAGCATTCACTTCACCAGATACAGCACTCTCCATGATCCCAGTCCCAACCTTACTTAATAGTGCCCATGGTTTGCAGATCTTAAGTATTAAAATCCCAACACAATATACTGTTGTCTACCTTACCTGGAGAAGACAGTGATGAGTTCTGTGCAGTTTTAAAGTCTGCAAAAAAAAGGGGAAGAAAAAAATAAATGTGAAAATGCATGAAAGACCAAAAAACCTTGTTAGTAAATCACACAGTTTTCAAGACATTATATAACCTAGAGGCCATTTATGAAAAGTACTTGTAAACTAATATTAGCAAGGCAGATTTTAACAAACTTTCCAGTCAACATGGTCAAGACTTCTACTGATGACATACATTCTTTTGAAGGACTTACAAGGATATAATATCCTATGTTTTCCAGGATTTTCAAGGACCATTCAGTTTATGTACAAACCTTCATGTAGATTAATGGGCACTATTTTGATAGCTTATTTCAAAATACTTTTGTCAAAATATATAGAGGATATTGCACATTGAAGGATGAGTACCATAAATATTGTTTGAGTGAGAAGTGGAGATGATAACCTACAAGATGCAAAGCGTCAACTGGGTTATCATTTCCACCTTTCACAAAAACTTATTTATTATTTATGCTTTAACAAGATCACGATTTTGCGTATTTAAAGAGGTTTTTTAAGGAATGTTCTTAGCTGCAGGCTTGCACAGACCTGTCAATAGCATGTTGTCGTATACATATCATCTAGTATGACGCTTCTTCTTGCCCGATGTAGGAATACAGGAACATAGGAACTGACTAAACTTGTCTTATGATATCATCCCAGTGAACTCAGATTAGAACATCATAAAAACTAAGTGTTTCATGTCTTCAACGGTGTCTGGGAGTGTAATAGCAAATTCACTGATATATAAATAAACTGAAGTATGATATTTAACATTCAAAAATCAAGTAACTTCAAGGATTTCAGGAACAGAGGGGATTGTGTTCAGAATTGTATGAACCTGAGAGTGATCTATCCATGTATGATACTGCTGTATGAACCTGAGAGTGATCTATCTATGTATGATACTGCTGTATGAACCTGAGAGTGATCTATCTATGTATGATACTGCTGTATGAACTTGAGAGTGATCTATCCATGTATGATATCTCTGAATGAACCTGTGAGTGATCTATCCATGTGTGATACCTCTAAATGAACCTGTGAGTGATCTATCTGTGTATGATACCTCTGTATGAACATGAGAGTGATCTATCTATGTATGATACCTCTGAATGAACCTGTGAGTGATCTATCCATGTATGATACCTCTGAATGAACCTGAGTGATCTATCTGTGTATGATACCTCTGTATGAACCTGAGAGTGATCTATCTATGTATGATACCTCTGAATGAACCTGTGAGTGATCTATCCATGTATGATACCTCTGAATGAACCTGAGTGATCTATCTGTGTATGATACCTCTGTATGAACCTGAGAGTGATCTATCTATGTATGATACCTCTGAATGAACCTGAGAATGATCTATGTATGTATGATACATTTGAATGAACCTGAGAATGATCTATCTATGTATGATACCTCTGAATGAACCTGAGAGTGATCTATCTATGTATGATACCTCTGAATGAACCTGAGAGTGATCTATCTATGTATGATACCTCTGTATGAACCTGAGAGTGATCTATCTATGTATGATACATCTGAATGAACCTGAGAGTGATCTATCTATGTATGATACTGCTGTATGAACCTGAGAGTGATCTATCTATGTACGATACCTCTGTATGAACCTGCGAGTGATCTATCTATGTATGATACCTCTGTACTGCTGAAGAATATCCCCGTGGTCCCTGTCCGTGTAATAGGCCACAAACTGGAGAAGGCTGATGATGAGTAACATGACACAGCTAAAGATGGCCGTCACCAGTGTGCTCAAGAACCACCTGACAACAACAGCAACGACATATGGGTGAGACTTTATTTATTTATTTATTTATTTCATTTTACTTCACTGGAGTTTTATTCAAGTTTTACTCAAGAATACTTCACTAATAAACATTATGAGTTATTATAATGCATTATGGAGTGAGACAGGCAAACCTCAGGGGAAACCCTCAATCCAGGACTTTTTTTCTAGCCAATTTCTTTTCAGAAACTCAGTTTGAACAAATCAGAAAACTCAATACTTTTTCATCACCAATGCACCAAAAACTCAACTGATTTTCATAATAACTCGATCCAAAATTTTTCGAAAACTCAATTTTCCGTTATTTCTCACTGTGGTTAGAAGTGGCTGGAAAAACCTCTGCAACCATTCACAGGTTCAGGGAGAAGACATGTGTATGTATTTTAATACCTGACTCTCCTTTATGCTGAACTCTATTTCGTTTGTATGCAGGTAGTCACAACTGCCTATTTTGTCACATACAATCTGACTTACTAATTTGATTGTTGTTTTAGCGCCATACTTAGGAATTTTTCATTCATATGATGGCATTCAGTTTATGGGTGCAGAAATGCTGTCTGCCTGGCATATGTCACCAACCTTGGACAAGTATCAGCTTTCCTACATGTAACGTACAGACATGCACATCACACCGGTGTGAGACAAGTGGTTTCCAGTGAATGCTACACTGTGTAAACAGCCAAATGATCATTGTCAAGAAGGGCCCCAAAAATAGTGACAGCAAGGAAATTTAGAGATTCCCGGTTTAAGACTGGGACTGGATCCAAACCTCCTGTTACAAAGGCATTTAAAAACAGGCTTACTTCTTAAGCATTCGTGCCTCGACCCACTCCCACACCTGAATATAATCGATTATGCAGGTTTACTGGTCCAGGACCAGGTAGTAAATCAAACTTGAGGCAGTGTGAACCATTCAGCCAGGTCATCCATAAAAATATGTTTGCTGGGCGCAACCCAACTGAATCTTCAAGAAAAGGCTCTACTCAAAAGTTTTTATTGGTATTTCGATAAAAGTTGTGTTTCTTTTTTTTATATTTTTCTCACTGATGACCCTAGTGAAAACCTACACATAACCTTTAGACGACAAGGCTAAGGTAGGATAAAAGATCTATACATTTCATCTATAAGTTATGAATCCAGCAAGTCTCAAGACCAGCCCCTGACTATTGGTATACCTGACCAAGGCTAAGGATACTTAGCTATGAAAGCCCTTAACCACCCTGGCAATGTGTGCTGTAGACATATGAAGCACACTTACAACATAAGGGCTACTTAATACCAAGTTTGCTTCATCAAACTGGCCACAGCTAAGTGTATGACCCACCTGTAGTTTCTGCCTCCAACACAGTTGTTCAGCCATTTGCAATGATGGTCAAAGTCAGAGACACACTTGTTACAGGCACTACAGTGCTTTGACCGGGGCCCACTGTAATATATCCATAACATAGTAGCAAACATTAAAAATGTACCTATACCTGTCTCTGCAGCCACAAAGGCCCAGTTAAGGAATTTTTCTTTCTCGACAAATACATACACATCATTATCATCAAGCACTATTTCCATACAAAGTAGTGATGATTTTTGGCCAAAACGACTACATGGAATATTGTACATAAAGGCTAAAATTAAGGACTAATTGCCAGATTCACGTGTCAAGAGATTAGGGGCTGATTCCACAAAGCCATTTTCGACTGAGGTCAAAACTAGAAATAAGATTTTAGAGCTTTTGTTTTTAATACGCACTGGAAATTAAAATTTTCACTTCATAAATGTTTATATTTTAAGACAGATGTGTCCAAATTTCAGCTTCCAGTACAAAACTGTAAGAAAGCTTTAAAGTTTGACTTAATTCAAGAATGATTTGGTGGAATCTGGCCCTCAACTTTTTACAATATAATCACTAACACATTAACATCACAGAGGTAGCAGTGTTGGTTTTCTATCACATGGCGATGTCTGTTTCGGTCAAATCGGCCTGGACGGTTGGAGAGTTTCTTTAGAACGGAGGCGTCGGCAGGGTTGATGGATGTAGCGACCAGATGGCTGATGATGTGAGCCAGGCTGGCCAGGCCCTGGATCTGAAAGCTGAGTAAAGGTTACACATTCGCAATTCAAGCAAATGGGTCTAAGGTCGGCCTTCGAATTGAAGAGTGCTGGAGCACTGGTTTGATATTAATGCTGCATAGACAGCCTAAGTTGTTGATACACCATAAATGTCTACACTGTCATTTTACACCTAGTCAAAATATATCAGAAGTTTTTCTGCTTTAGATACAACTGAAAAGTTTTTGCCACGCACAGTACCCACCCCCAGCTAGAGGCCACCAAGGTGACTAAATGCAATTTCATAACTTCCAGCAGCAACAACTCAAAAAATGGTGGTCTTACTAGATTAATTTTTTGATACGAGATAAGAAAAGTCAAGCGGCATGTGGTGGTATGGCCCTGCACAACACAAAAGTTTGGGAGTATATATTCTGAGGAATGAAGTTGACAAATTTGCTACATAAATAGTGGAATGTGGAAAATCAATGTGCTTGTGTAAATTTAAAACAGGGTACAGGTAAAGAACACATAGCCAAGGATTTCGGCTGTGGTCTTTTAACATGGGGTCAGGTGTGGATCACAGAAGAGGGGCCTTAAAGGCTAAAACTTTGGTATTTTAAGATAGCTACAAAAATTGGTGCAAAATGAACGAATACATGTATGAATGGGGTAAACCTGAAATTATGTTCACCAACACATTTTTTGTTCCTTTGCCATATTTTTCATATTCTGTAGCCTTTACCACAAGTAAATCCAAAATAATTTACATTTGTGACTTACACTTCCTTGCATTGTCGGCTACTTGGCCTAAATAAACTGGGTTGTTGCTCTATGCACATTCACATCAGCAGTTGACCTTTAAGCAAACTGATTGAAGGCATAGATTTGTTTAGTATGGATGTAAATTTCAAGACATGATGTAACAGAAAGGTCAAATCGCAGTGAGCATGTGCTCATCGTTGACACACATTTAAAAAACATGGCAGCATATGCCAGATGACTTTGGTTCAAATTTACATGAGAATGGTGTGGTAACACTAAGTAGCAATTGTGGCTAAGTGTGTGCAAATACTTCAGCTTTCAGAATTGCGGTGTTGTATGTGTATTCCGGAAGAATCTAACGCCCATGCAGCCGAATTGAACAAAAGGGTAGCTCTTTACAAGAATTATACCAACATCAGGTCCTCCTAGCCCGCGGCCTAAGGGTGGCCAGGGCTCTCCGCATATCAGTAATTATCAGACCAGGCTGAAGAACACACTGGTAGGAGATGTTACAACATTTAGAGAGGGATAGGCTATTTAGTCAGCTAGATGATTCTAGGCATCTCTCACTGGAGATCATAGTCCCCAAAGACTAGCTCAAGCTGCCAAGGTTGCAGTTTTATGCGAGGTGTTGTTTCTAGTACCATATAAGTATGCTATGGTTTCCCATTGGCCCTACTCGCCCTTAAACCTAGTCTTACCTTATGACAAACTGCTGCCATATACATGGTAGTGTATATAATATATTTGCATAGATTATATACACGATATTAACCTCAGGCAATTCTTGTGGCTTAACATCATGCTATTTCCATGTCCATATTTTGCATTTCAATGGAGAGAGACGACAGGAAATGTTCAGTGTCATTTCAGTTAAAGACGCATGAATTCATAGGCATTTAAGGATACAATGTAGCCTGCAGGCTGCCATTCCAGTGGCAACCCAGGCACTATAGTTGTGAAGTAGATGATAGCGAAGAAGCTGACACATCCCCAGGACAGGAACTGGAGGGGGTGTGGCGGGAGCGACCAGCCATTCCTTCTGCTACAAGGCTCGTATTTCACACCAGTATCTGTGCCCATCTGTCAATGTAACACAAAGCATTAAGTGTGGGTAAAACTAGCAAACATGTGGGTAAAACTGGCAACAGTGTGGATAAAACTGGCAACTGATTCTTTGTTGGATCTTACGGCAGAGCAAATGTGTCATTACATACATGTGCACGTAATGTGTTTATTTCATTGCTGTGTAACACCATACCTTCGAGAAATTATCACCTGTGACGGTAGTCGGTTCAATGCATGGAGGAAACTGAATGTTCGAGGTAACCCACCCAGCTTTGGTCAGTCACTGACAAACTTTCCAATGTGTCACACAAACTTGTAAGCCATAATAATTCCTGAACGTTACAGGAAGACCCCTGGCTCTGTCCTGTTTCCCCATGCGAAAATACCAACTGCTGCCTAAAACAATTCCTGAGTACTGCATGAAACACCAGTCAAATCAGACAAATTGGTGGAATACAAGTGATGAATATGCTAACAGCCCTATAAGAGCCATTGATTGCCTTTATGTCCTTGTAACCATAATACAACATTATTAATGATTACATCATGGTTATGAGCCGCAGTTTGAGCTCACAGACATGAGAGGGCTTTAAGACTAAATGTTTTGCACACATATACAAGCCAGGTCTTAGTCTACCCTCTTCCAGCTCAGAGACAAAGGGCAATGATTTGCATGCCTGCAAATAAAAACCTGAAATTTTCGAAAACACCCCTTTGGACAAGTGGTATGACCATGTTTTTCAAGTACTGGACAAAGTTCACTGAGGTCATACCACTTCCATCAAAGGGGTGTTTGCAAAAATATCAGGCACCTAATTGCAGCCTTGATTTAAATGACTGATTGATTTATTTTTTCATTTATTTGTTGTTGCAACACCATACTCAAAAATGTTTTACTTATACATGTTATATGATGGCAGTCAGTTTTATGGATGGAGAAATTCTGAATGCAAAGCATAATGCATAAATCTTTAAGCAAGTTACCAATGAACTTTCCTATGGGTTCGGTACAGATGTATTCATACGCACACCATATGGGTGGAAAACGAGTGGTCACATTGGCCATAAGAGTGTCATCCATTGATTATCAAGGCTCCATGAACAGAGAGAGCAGTAAAATGCACAAATTCCATACCCATGCCCAGGACTGAAAACCGGTAATTTGTGCGTCCTTGAAAATGAAAAGTCTTCATATGTCTTTAATTAGTGATTTGATAGCTGCTCTATTTTAACACCTTCATGGTTTGAATGTATATATATTAAAATTACTAAATTAAAAACCTCATCTATCAATGATACTGTAATGGGCATCTGGTGACAATGTCACATGACAGGTTTTTGACTTGCCTGACAACCTTTCCAGCACAAACCCACAGTGAACATATAGGTCTAGTTTGTCACAGCAAGTCCTGATATCCAACTGAAGTTTAGCACCCGTAAACCCACATGTACAATACCTTTTTTTTTTTTCTTGCCCTGAACAGAGTTTGTCATCAAATTGGAGCCACTCTGATTAAAACTATCTTGAATCTTAATTGCTAAGCTTAATGTACAACCATGCATGCAATGTAACCAGTTGGTTGATATAATAAAACTTCAGTGAATGGGTGTGGCTCTTTCAGAAAATTAATATATGTTAACTTTCACAATTATATAGCACTATGCAGTCAGGCTTCTTCATGAGAACATACAAAACACCCCCAATGGATGCACTAGCCTTTGTGTTGCGATGAGTGCCGCGGTTAATAGCAGCGAAATGACTCTGAATCAAAATGATAAGAATTTCAGAAACCAGCCAGTAAGGTCAGCAGCCTATCTATGGACTACGCATTAGAGCTGTTTCTAGTGTTTGTGACAATCAGATCAACATTTATATGCACCAATTTCATCCAATAATCATATAAGAATTCATTAAGGAATAAAAAAAGATTAAACATGCCATCTGTCACTCTCAACCTGTGCATTATTCCAGACTTGTTCAGTGACTGGGCTGACGGCCAACACACTGCATCAGTCCATGGAATTGGCTTTGAGTGTGGCCGTTGAGTTCGTTACTAATCCACAGTGCATTTATGCCAAGACAATTTGGAGTTCAGCCAGTAAACTTCCACAAGTTGTAAAAAATTCCCTGTTAGTGGCAAGGGAGCTTGGCACCCTACTGATTTGTTGACAGATCTAACCGTGCAACTTCCATGTGCTAGTCACCGTGGTAGCAGAACAACAACATCATAAAACATGGAATTTACAGTTAAGACAACAAAAAGTACCTCATGGCCGACGTCTGACGTCACAGACGTGGGTGGGGAGACTTTTGGATTACTGTGATGTCTTTCTTACACGCATGGCAGTCCACTTTTCAGAACAACGTGCAAAAAATGCACATTGCTTCATTACCCTCAATTGACACTTTGACCGCCATTTTGAAAATGCTTCCATGGAAATGACGTTTGTTTACTGGGACTTCAGTGTCAGTATTCAGATGTAGATTTGTTTTAAATAAAAGCCTGGTCTGCCATAGGGTCACAATATAGATGATATTCTAAAACAGCTATCGCCTTCAGTGATGTGACGAACGTTTAACAACTAAAAAAGAAATTTTTCATTCACGAAATGAAAAAGCTAGTCGAGATGAAACAAGGGGAATAACTGCAGCAAGTTAATTTTCAACACAGGATTATTTGAATAGTCTCCCATTAACTATCAAAAGCAAGGTAAAATATTCTCCGTTTGTTTCCTCAGTTTCGCATTTTTGGTTTGCACTCACCATAAATACTACAATTGTTAATCCTCATCTCGCAAATCATTCTGTTAGTCCAACGGTGGCAAATTCATGGAAAATAACGCCTTATATGATTCAGGGCAGCACAGTAACAGGTTAAGTAGCAAACAATAAACAACGCTTCCATCTATCATTTGTGATGCGTGTAGAGCTAGTCTGTTGGTGGTACATGGTCAGTGTGTCTGTGTGCTGTCTGTGTAGTTCACAGTGACGTACGCCATTTAAATAAAGACCCAATCAGCGCTAATTAGAACCTTTATAAGTCATGCCGCACGCAATTCCATTTACCCCCAGAAGATACCTTGTGTTATATAGGCCTATAGTGATAACGAAATGCTGATTCTTAAGTTCCAACTCCACGCACAAATACACTGACGTATGAACGGGTCAAAGGTTAAGATACTCTGCTAATCCCCCCCCCCCCCAAAAAAATGATACGCCTGCATGTCACGGTTGAGCATATGAGAGAAAAAAATATTCTTCACTTCCAGCTGCAAGCACAAAGACACTTAAGAACTTTCAGAAGTCATCAATAGGCATAAATTGTTGTCAGAAAGCCTTCAGAGCACAGTTTGCCTGGAATCCTTTGGTACATATAGCTGAAATTGCTTAAAGCAAAAAGGTCTTAGCATGGAAGAAAAGAAGTGTACTTTTCACTTGATTTTTCACATTTTCCATGCATGGTTCGATAGACTCGAAAAAGTCCAAAGATTATACCATTTCAGTTCGATTTCAAACTTTCTAAGCTAAGTTTATATACTTTCGTGCTAATGAATTACGCCTTATTAAGAACCACCTATATAGGTATTGGTTTTTGTGACATTTATTGGTAATGTTGGTAAGGCAGGTGAATTTTAGCAACACGATGCTCCAACATAGGCTGGGTAAACTGTTTGATTGCCAGCGTCTTTAATTCTCTGTATTGAATAGCTTAAGAACGGATCGAATATAAAATGGCTGGTCGAAATGATTTTCCGGAAAGGAATAATCGCCGAGAATTTAAGACTCGCCTCTGAGGAATATAAAATAAGATTCGTCTTCTTAGACACTCAATTGTAACAAATCAGATACCATTGTTTTGGCAGAAGTCATCTTTGTACGCGAGATAGCCGATAAAACCCTAATTGGCTATAATTATACCGGCCGTTCTTAATTGGCTTCGTGCATTTTCTGATGGGGACTGTCATGGGGAACATAGGCCTATACAATACGTTTTATTATTGTATTCAACCGTAAAGGATGACATTATTTTCAGAGTATACAATGAGTATGTTTTATATAAACGTGACCATAGCAAGGGCTATTGTTCACAAACGTATATATACCCCATGCACCCAGTCACATTATACTGACACCAGGCCGATCACTCCTGTTTCCTTGCTCTAACCTCTCAGTGCTGAGCGACAAGCGAGGCAACAAATATACCATTTTTTAAGTCTTTGGTATGACCCGACCCGAGATTGATCCGGGATCTCGACTCGGACGCTCTAACTACCAGGCCACCAAGAAGGTCTTCTAAAAGAGAGCAGGCCTATACATATAGTGGGTATATTGTCATCTCTCTGTGTAACTTGCCTGAATAACGGCCATTCACCTTTGCACGTATTAAGCTAGAAGAAGTCATTAAAATGTATATAAATGATGAGTACAGTGAGTACAGTGACTAGGGGGCGATATTTCTTTTACTGGTGATAATGTTTTCTAGGAATCGATACTTGTTTAAAAAATATATATTTGTTGGGTACGATCTATCACCTCGCCAGATTAATACATGAATAATTTCAATATGAGCTTGATACTACACACTTGATACAATGAGAGCTTGAAACAGTTATTTATTACGCTGAGTGTTCCCAACAAAAAAGAAGATCACCGAAGTAACACATGGCAAATGAACGCTCATTAGTGGAAACCCCCGCCCAGTGTCAGCATTGCCCATTTCAAGTAAATTATTTGAGCGTGCTACGTCAAATCGAATAACAGACTATCGAAAATAACCTTATGCTGACATGCACCTAATTTGGATTCCCGACTAACTATTCTTCATCACTCGCCCCGCTTCGCCTATTTAAAAAATGGATTGTTGCAATGGATTCTAAACAATTTTGTGTAGTAAAATTTGATGTAGTAATATAGATGTCACAAAAATGCTCGATACCTGCAAAAATAAAATTCTCGCATACCGAAATTAGACAAGAATATATATACGCCTTCAAAAATATGTGACTAAAACTGGCCTGAAAGTTGTCTCAGCAAACGCTCTCAGTTTGTCGCTATAAATGATCGGTTGTCTTCTTTGCCAGTGTCGTCCAATGTGCCTCGGAATCTGTTCTCCGTCCTCTTTTATTTTTAAATTTCGTGACACCTGCATGTGCCATTTTCCTCTGTTCGCGCACGTACGGTATGAACGGCTCCAGATTTCTGCCCTAAGAAATTCTATTGGCAGTCTATGTGGTTCATTCCTGGAGACAGTAGTGTAGACTTTTTTTGACTGTTCGGAGCTTGTTCTAATAGCGGGGGGGGGGCTGCTATTTTAAAACAAACTACTCTCCACGCCCGTTGCCCAGCATGCTACAGCTTTTTGAATAATTACGATGTCACCCAAGGCATCGAGTTCGTGGTGTCCAAAACAAGCCCATGGAGTTTA